>CM069913.1:62885861-63188361 GCA_036172215.1 Camellia granthamiana | reverse complement strand
CTCATTGAACACTTCCTCACAAGTGCTCGACACCAACATCCATTGGATACTTCCTCACATGTCTAACACACATGAAATACATTATAAGCTTGGACAAACTCACTTAGAGGATACATTGATAAATGAAAAATAATATAGATTTATATCTATTAATCCCTCCTTTAAACTTTAAGAATTTGTATTATGTTGCGTTTTTATAAGCTTTGAATGAAATATTCATATCTATAACATATAACAAAAAAAAAATCATATATTTTGTGTCCCCTCCATGTATCGTGTCTCGTATTTTTAAAAAATTGATGTATCAGCATGTCCATGTCGTGCCCGTGTCGTCTCACATGTCCATGCCCATGCTTCATAGTTGGTAATCACAAACTCTCCTTCACTTCCCCTCCAAAATCTAATAATTTTAGAGATTAACAAAAGTGGAGTCAAAAGGGTTTGACCATCCCTCAAAACCCCTCCCCTTCCTGTTTTTATGAACACCCAAAAAGGGGAAGTCATACACTTTCCTTCACTTTCCCCAATCCCATCGTAGATAAGATAAGCTAGAGCAAACAATGGATGAAGGGAATTTGATATGTGCAAAACATACAAACCTTCAAAAGCAGAAGTATAGCAGAAGCATAGGCATCTTCAGTCATAGATGTAAATCCAAGACTTCTAAGATCACGCACAACCATTCCAATGTTCTTTACTAGTTTGCTGTTCGCCAATTTCCGATGATAAAATTCATCAACATCCATGTCACCTGTTCTGTAGGGGAGTTTATTTTTTTCATCTAGGTCCATGTCATCATTACCTTGTGATTCATTATCATCTTCACAATCTTCAGCCATAATTGTACTCAACTCCTCCAGCCTTCCCTTAAAATACCAGTGGAGTATCTCTAAAATCATTATAAGACATATAGAAACATTATTAACAAGTCCCAGATACATCTTGGCTTGCATATGTATCATGTACATAATGCTTTCAAGAAAGACCTTCAATAAGGAAAACCAAATTCAAAGAATGGAGTAAAACATTTAACCCCCATGTCAAAAAACTACAGCAGCCAATGAGACATGGAAACATGCTGATCGCTAATGAATTTTGGAATTATAAAATAACATATAACGCAACTATGATAAACGAATGATTGGCATGGAAGGAATTTGAATGGAACACAAACAAAGTTCGCCCATAATTTTTATTTTAATTTTTTTAAGTTCCTCCAAACTTTTACACTAGGCATAGGATAGAAGTAATAAACCAATGACAGGAAACTAAAAAAGTTAGTCGCTCAAATAATGCACATGCAGATTCTGGGAGCAGGAATGTCTGCGACAGAACATAGCATTCGTGTTTGTATTCATGGACCAAAGACTGAACCAATTGCACATATTTTTCCACTTACCAGATATTTATCTACTACAAAGATCACAAATACTATCATTTCATATAAGCATTATAGTTTGTAAACATCATTTTCCCTTAAAAAGAAAAAAACAATTATTTAACAAATATGGACTATAACCATCCTAGTGTCCATGACTTGACTTTTAGATGAATGCAAAGCACTTAAACACATACGTGACATACCCGCACCCGACACCCATACTCGATTCTATGTAACATAGCAAAGGGTATCAAGGATATTCACATATTCCATATCGCATTAAACATTGTGGGTCCCACAACTGTAAGATAAACAAAGATGTGAAGGGATCCAATGTGCTAGCTTGGTGGTGTCATATAAATGAAATAATTCTCTGGCACAAATTCTCTCTCATTTCTCTCATGTATTTCTCTCTCATTAACGTTGTGGGTCCCACAACCGTTAAATAAACAAATATGTGGAGGAATCTGTTCATTAATTTGGGCGGCGGGTGGGATTTAAATAAATTAAATAGAAAGCACAAAGGGCAAATATCCATAAACATTGTAGGTCCCACAATGGTTAAATAAACAAAGATGAGATACATCAAGTCCGCCTTTTATATATAGAAGTAGATATAATATGTATATGTTTATATATATATATATATAGAGAGAGAGAGAGAGAGAGAATCAAAAAGATAGTAGAACTTCAAATTTACACAAGTGCATGTGTGCGAATGTCTTCTGACAAGTTAATTGATATTTAAAATGGCCTTGATACACAGACAGAAACACCAATATCTACAACATAGACATATCTTTTTTATCACGAACCCTAAAAAATACATCTACAAGAAAGAGTTAATTTCAGGTATTTCAACCTTAGACTTCCCCATTGAAGGATTTAGAAACAAGCTTGGCTTGCATATAGCTAAATTCTTGTGAATAGGAAGTGCAAACATAGTGAATTGAAAACATAGTTACAATTTCATCACCGTTTTCTTTTCATTAACACTTTGAGAGAATAGCTGAAGATTACAAGAGAGTCAGTCATAAAATATCTAATGTTCAATAATGTTTATTTACAAGTTCATAACGAACATATCTAGAAACTCATACCAGGAAAATGCCGAGGAAGAGTAGCCATGAGAACTGAAGACACTATTAATTGATATTTAGACAACAGATGGAGTCTTTCAGCATCTGGGTTTTGTCTTTTATCTAGCGCAATATCTTTGTTCGACTGTAAGGCACGAATTAGCATTAATAGGCACTTCTCTTGATACTGTTTTTTAAATGATATCTCTTCCAGAGCTTTACATAACTCTTGCTGAACCCTATCCTTAAGAATCTGTTTCAACATTAAGGGGGATCGTAATATCATTAAAAGAAGTAACGAACTGCAATCTGATTGGCACAGAAGTGTTAAAGAAACCAAAAAGTTTCCAAGAACAACAGAAATAAGAGGCATCTTATAAATGTGATGCAAGTCTGGAACCAAAAATGAAGAAATAGGTTTACCTTCACTAGGCGATTTTGATGTCCTAAAGCCATGTTTGGATCATGAATTTGGGTAAGGATCTGGAAAGGGAAACAAAAGGTGAGAGAAATGTGAATGAAATCTAAGCTAATTCTTTCTCCATTTCCCTCACATTTTCCTTTCATTTTTCAAATCCCTACCCAAATCCATGATCCAAACACAGCTTAAAAGCATTCAGCAACAGTAAAGAAAATTAAGCTGGACTCTTTTCATAAGCAATTATATTTCACCAAAGGGCACCAAACAATGAGCACAACCCAAGTACAGGCAAGCCATACAGCTGTAAAATGCCTCTATATCTACAGGAACATAAGATCCCCCAAAAAAAACATCACAAAAAAATCCAGAGGAAAAGAAAATGCATCCAATAGACCCAAAAAAAAAAAAAAAGAGTAAAACAATGTAGTCAGCATTACTGCCTTCGTTTTCTACTATTTAGTATCCTCAAAAATTCCAGTCCTCTCCCTCTATAAACGGCACATCAAACACAATGGGACTCTTTCCCATGCCTTCCTCCTCTCCAATAGGGACATCCCTCCCCACGAACCAAAAACAACTCACAAGCAAGCAACACATTGCATCACCCATGAAACCCCAAAAATAAGAAAAGTCCAAGCTCCATAATTCCCTGGGTCTTAACCCTTATTCTTGCAACACCATACCATAATAACTTTAACCCTTGGTCTCAAATTATCAACCATCAAATAACTTCTCAGGCTGCTGACAAAGCAAAGAAGGTCACCTGAAGCCTGGCCTCAATATGCTTCGAAAGGAAAAGACAAATTCCCCTAACCACCCGAACATTTATAGAAAGATATCACTGTACACACTCCATTCCTACTTGCCATGACAAGATAGCCTCTCCCCTCCCAAATAGATAACTTGTAGCCCAAAAAGGTCTCCCCAAACTTCAAGTACTGCAACAATCTCCCTCCAAACAGGGGAGCCCACACTACTTCACCGTGCAGCAATATATATGTTGAAGTAGACAACCATACTGACTTTTAACAAACAGTAAGGTTATCATCCTGCTCAATAGTAAACAACCAGAACTATTTGACTAACCCTATTGAAGGACCCTTTGAAAGTTTTTTCAGGATTCATATATGATCAAAAAATGAAGAAAATCAAGGCCATTAATTAACTACACGTATTAATATTTCATAATATATCAAAAATGTAAAATAAAAGAAAAAGAAAAAACTCTCGGCCCCCAGCATAAATGGATATTTTGGCTTAAAGACCAGTACAGCAAAACAGAAGAAGAGGGATAATTAAAGTCCAGAGACTGCAAAGTCACCTGCCATTAAATTGTGAAATAAAACAAAGCATATTTGAGAAATGAATATATAAAACAGCAAAACAGTATTAATGAAAATTATTGGCAATAATAATAGAACCATGTTGACAAATGTGCCCGACAATGGAATCTCCGTCACTTGAAAAGAAATTGAGAATAAATTACACTTAAGTATGTCCAATAGAAAAGCGTCTTCTCTCTCTCTCTCTCCCCCCCTCTTTTTTCCTCAAATGATAGATAAAGATCAAGTATAGATGGATTTTGCCATTTGCAACAAGAATTTCATAAAGAGTAAAGTAGACTACTATAGTTGGAGAGTTAAGCATGAACAAAACATTTTAAAGCAGATTAGTTATAAAGTAATCATGAAGGAAGTAAATCACAAACAAACCAAGTAATGAGACACATTTTTCCAAAGAAGTTAGCCTCTCACCTTCTCGCCCTCAAAGCATTGAGAAATTGGGGTACTGTAATATATATATATATATGTATGTATATATTCTGTTAGGTAGCATTACATTCATGGATTTGGATCTGAGCCCTCGAATCACAGACCCATTGTTTGGCAACTGTTTATGCAGCCAAAATCAATTTACGCTAAACCCCAATTCTGCATTTTAAAGATAACTACATGCCATCTGTCATTTAAAAACCCAAAGACAAGTAGGCAAACAGTCTCCTTCCACGGTAACCAATCACTAAAATGATTTCCTTAAAATCCACATAAAATGAATGTGCAGTAGCATGTGCCCACTGCCCACTTGTGTGTGCCCATATGTAATAGCAATGCATTGAAGCTAAAACAACAAGAGAAAAGTCCAACCTTTTGTCATTGAAATATAGTCCAAATTAGTAGATATTTGAATCAATTCACGCTTGTCCAGAAGAAGTCACCAAACAATTATAACAGAGCAATACATAAGCATTCAAGAAATCTGTAATATCATACGAATGAAGCAAAAGAAAGATATCAAAACTCTTAATACATAGCTCATTTGTACTTTCAATGTGCAGAATTACAGTTTTTAGGCCCTATTTGAGCAGCAGGATTAATAGTGAAAGGATTAATAATCCCATGAATTAGTATAGAATTATTTATCCAATTAAATTTAATAAGATAACCATTTATTATATATTCATTTTGTATTTTTTTCTTTTATACCTGAAATTATGATCCCCACCCATTTCAATATTAAAACTCCCCAATTTCATTGGATTGAATGTCCGCCGTACATCTAATCCGCCTAACAAAATTTACAATCAAACATGGGATTGTGAGTCCATGGACTAACAATTCCAATCATATGCTATATAATCCTACTAATGAAACATGCCCTTATGGTACAAATGCTAATCTTTGGTCTAGCTGAGGAACTTTCTATGAAAAAAAGTAAATTTATAGATTACTTGAAGGGAACTTTGGAGGTTAGTTCACCTCTATTAACAATCCGAATCATAATATATAGAGAAAATCAAATATTGTATTTATGAACTACAGAACATTTGATGAATGAGTTAGTGAATAAAGAGGCAACATATGAAATCCAGAAGCATATTAAGAACTTTATCCACAATGCCTTTTTTTTTACCCTAAATGACCAAAGTTAATTAAATATAGCGCATTGAAGTGTCACGTGTACATACAGGGTCCATGCTCATTTCTAGAGCAGCAACATCACTGTAAGCATCAAAATGCTGCCAAAACTTTGATGCTCCATTCTTCTCAAAAGTTTCCTGAACCAAACCAAATAGCACTATAAAAATACAAGTATTGCTCTATTGCAAGCCTTAAATAAGTAGAAAAACAAATGAAGACAGATATTAAATAACGTTCAATTAGTACACATTAATATGTATTTGGGAACACCTTACATTTGACATAGTGCACAAAGTGGTTAGCCCGAGACTTGAGAAATAAGTACACATTAATATGTATTTGGGAACACCTTACATTTGGCATAGTGCACAAAGTGGTTAGCCCGAGACTTGAGGTTATGTTAGGCCAAGGTTGAAGATGGATATTATATGTAATAATTTAATTTTAAAAAAAAGAGATGAGCAGCAGAAATATTGAACAAATGAATGGTAAGTAAGAAGAATACCTCTAGGGAGCAAAAGAAGTGTTGTTGCAGTAAAGAGTCGAGGCCGTGGTTGGAGAGAGTGTGAGCATGAGAAGCCAAGTTGGAACCAAACGAAAGATGAGCAGCATTGCCATTCAGCAGAGCTTCAGTGGCCAAACAGAAGCCTTTCCAGCTCTCCATAATTTCATTGATATTATCAGCGGTTAGGGACTCCAAAACCCCCAAATTGCAAACCGATGAAGTCGCGTCAATCGTCATTGGAACAAGATGGTAGCACAAAATTCAAACCCTAACTTAGTAATGACAAGTGGGTGAGTGCGTTGAGATGAGATCTTTACTGGGGAAAACGACGGTTTAAGACAGGGGGCTACGCCGGCGGTGAGGATACGAGGGTTTTAGTAATTTAGTGCCTAAAAACGACAACGTTTTAGGTTGATGGTGGGTTGGATTTTGAAGGGAAAATTACTGTCCAGTTCGTAATTGTAAAAATAATTGATAAATTTTATAATGTTAATAATTAAAATCATTAAAATTAAACCATCTTTTTAATTTTTAGACATACTTAACATAAATATACCTAAAAAGTAAAAAAATTATGAAAAAAAAAACCTTTTAAAAATTCACTAAATACCAAAAATACAAAAAAAAAGAAAAATTCAGTACATTTTTTGTATTTTTATGTATTTGTTAATTTTTTAAAATATTTTTTCATAAATTTTTTACTTTTTAGATACATCTAAATAAGATGCATCTAAAAAAGTATAAAATGTTTAAAATTTTAAAAATATTCACTAAAAACAAAAAAATATGAAAACCAAAAAATTTAATTTTCAAAAAACTTAATCCAAAAAACTCAAACCGAACACACTGATAAATCCCAAAATATGATGTTGTGAATTATTTAGTTATTCTTTTTTTTTTATGAATCGAAAGGTCCCATTAAAATGAAAATTACATAAAAATGTAGTCACTTATATATTTTGGTTTAATTTTTCAGAAATAAAATTGGATTTCTCAAAATGTAAAATTGCATATTTTGGGCAATTTGTAATGTAGAAGTTTTTGGATTTTTCCTCATTTTACAACAGATCTCACATTACGAACAAAAACCTAACACTCTCTAATATAACACGCTAATAACGTAACACTTCAATGTAACACACTAAAAAACTCATTAGTGTACTTTTTCCAAATGTGACAACGTAATACTAAAAAAAAAACTCTTTGGTTTACTTTTCTCAAATGTAACGCTCCAATGTAACATAAAAAAAGAAAATTCCTTACATTTTTCTCAAATGTAACACTCCAATTAGTGTAATCTCAAACATAACACTCCAATATAACACACAAAAATACTAAAAAAACTTCTTAACGTATTTTTTCCAAACGTAACACTCGTTTTAAATTATACATTTGCCCAAAACTTACTAAGGAATATTTATACTCCTTTGAAATGGTTTAAAGAACCTCACATTATTTTTTATTTTTTTTTAGTGTTGCATTGGAGTGTTACGTTTAGGAAAAGTACACTTAAACTCTTTTTTTTTTTTTTGTATTACATTGGAACGTTACGTTTGGAAAAAAATACATCAAAGAGTTTTTTTTTGTATTTTTGCACTAAAGAATTTTTTTGAGTGTTATATTAAAGTGTTACGTTTGGAAAAAAAAAAAAAAAAAAAAAAAGTATACCAATGAGTTTTTTTGTGTTACATAGAATGTTACACCAAGGAGTTTTTGTGTGTCATATTAAAGTGTTACACTGAAGAGTTTTTGTGTGTCACATTAGAGTGTTACACTAAGGAGTTTTTTTTAAATATTATATTAGAGTGTTACATTTGGAAAAAAATGCACTAAGAAGTTTTTTTGTGTGTTACATTAAAGTGTTACACTAAGGAATTTTTTTGGAGTATTATATTAAAGTGTTACGTGTGGAAAAAATACACTAAGAAATTTTTTTGTGTATTACATTAGAGTGTTATAATAAAGAATTTTTGGGTGTGTTACATTAAAGTGTTACACTAAGGAATTTTTTTAAAATGTTATATTGAAGTGTTACGCTTAGGAAAAATATAATAAGAAATTTTTTTATGTGTTACATTAGGGTATTACACTAGGATTTTTTTTATTTTTTTATTATTTTTTTTATTTTGGTGTTACATTAGATTGTTACGTTTGAGTGTTATATTGGAGTATTACAGTTTGAAATTACACATTTGACCAAAACTTACCAAGTAGTTTTTGTATTTTTTTTTTTTTAAATGTTTGAAAAATCTTACATTTTTTTGGAATGTTTGAAAAATCACATATTTTAAGTTATTTTTGTTTTGAAATGTTTTCTAAATAAAAAATATTTTTATATAAAAATTCATCCAAAATTTGATTAATATATATTGTGTACCTTACCTTTCTAGCGCAAAATAAAAAATAAAAAATAAAAGATAAAAAATAATAGAAATAAGAACATAACCGTAAATCTAATTTTTAAATAATATACTAAATCTACCTTTCCAAAATCAATGGGACTAATTAGTCTATAAAAAAATCTTTAGAACTAAATGTCCTTACTATGGGATTTATAGGTAAATTTTTTACAAAAAAAAGGGTAAATTACACTGGCATACCCTGAGGTTTCTATTTAATACAGATTTCTCCCTGACATTTGAAAAATTGCATTCTCTTCTCTAAGGTTTGTATTCTGATTACAAATTGTCCCTTGAATGACTGATGTCATACTCTAAAATTTTCTGAATGATCATCTTGTCCTCTTTTCTACCCTCATGACTACATTGTATAACTTTCTATCATTAAATTCTATATGACCATATTCCTATTGAGTGATGATATACAAACATAAATTTTATATAAAAATTTCAAACACAACGATATAGCTTAATAGTGACATTTTACTTTAAACAAAATACCGATGAACATGATTGATATTTATAACAATATCACTATCACAATATTTTTATGATATTTTTTGTATAAACTTTTATATATGAATATAATTTTTCATTTTTATTTCCATCATTATATTTAGATTAGATCAATTTAATTTAGATATATTTAAAAGTATAAAATTTGTACAAAATCCATTGAATACAACAAAATAAAATAATGTATTGAATTTCTTTTTTTTTATTTTAAAAAAAAATCAAAAACTATTATATTTCTTAAGTATATCTAGATTAGGTATATCTAACAAATAAAATTTGTTTAAAAAATTTTTTAAAAATCCATAAAAATAAAAAATACAAAAAATGAAAAAAAATTAATTTATTGTGTGAGTTAAACCAAGAAGATTATTGTTATTTCTCTTGAAATGATATGAACAAAATATATGTATTATTTTATTATTTTATATTTACAAATGTTAAGGAATAAATATGTCATTTTAATATGATAAGGAGGTAAGTGTAATTTTTCAAATGCAAAGGAATTTGTATTAGATATAAACCTCAGGGACGTTAGTGTAATTTACCCAAAAAAATTTATGATGTTGTAAAACATTTTTTCTGTTACCACTCATCGGTAATATCTCCAAATTTAAAAGCGTCATGAGCAAAACCTAAAATGAAAAAAAGAGAACTGGGAAAAGTCTAGAAACCACTCTTATCTGCCCAAAAAATTCTAGGTGGATGATTATAGGGTGGAAATTAATTTGTGTAATGTGCGGTTTATGTTGGGTTCATGTGGGGTTTATGTTGGGTTCATGTGGGGTGTGATAGAAATTAATTTTTCAGTAAAAATAGAGACCCTATAACCCCAAAAATAATCCGAACCATTTATATTACTGTCAAATACAACTCTTAAAAAAAATTCAAACACATCAATAATTAATATATCAGTGGGAGTCGTGGAGATCCTCCTTTGTGGGGGTCCCAAATATTTCCCTTAATTTTTAAAAATTTTTGAATTGATAAAGGTAAACTTATAATATTACTCGAAAAACTAAGTGACGTAATCTAGTTGATTTGATTGAATGGTCCAGTTTTATGTTAAAGTAGGGAGAATTTGTAAATTTGTAAATTTTTAAATAAGTCATATTTTTTTAGTTTTTTTTTTTTTGTAGTAATTTTTTTTAATTATATTAATATATATATTTTTTTCAATCCATTTTATATAAACAATTCTAAGAAATAAAAAAAAATAACTGAAAATTTCCAAAACAAGTTTAAAAGGGAAAAATAAGTGGAAAAAGAAGTATATTATTTTTTTACTTATTTTTGTCTTTTCAAAATTTTTTAGAAAATTTTAAAAATTTATTAATTTCCGGTTTGTCTCTTAAAATTTTATAAAATAAAAAAATCCACTAAAAATGAAAATAAGCCAACAAAAAGGTCATAAAACAAATCACAAACACCTTTAGTGACCATTCAAATCAATTATTTTTTAAAAAAATATACTATAACCATAAAATCAAAAATATTATTTTTATATAACTATTGTTAACATAATACTAATGTGGAATTCACAGTAATAAAAAATTTATTCAAAATACTTTTTTAAAAATAATAAAAAATTTATTCAAAATACTTTTTTAAAAATAATAATGGACATATATTTAAACGGTCATATTTTCAACTACTTGACTGTTGTTAAAAATGATTCAATAAAATGTATGGAGATGTGTCAGGAAAAAAAGCATTCAATGATAATTTCATTAATTTTTCTTCTTTTTTTTTTTTTCTTTTTTTTATAATCATATCATGCTCATCAAAATAAATTAATTAATTAAATTAAAGTAGTAACATTCGTAAATATACCAAATTAATTTTTTACTCATGCTATGCATGGATTCTATTTAAAAATTATTTGAAATTTTAAATGTAGCATGAATAATTAAAAATAAAATTTTCAAAATTTTTAAATACAGTATTATTAGATAATAAACTATGAATGTATATATAATTAAATAGTTGGTTAAATTACACTAACCTATCTTAATGTTTGAAAAAATACAGTATGTCTTACAATTTTGATATAATTTTACTATGTAATGGAAATTTTTAAAAACAAATAGAATGTCTTTGAAGCACAAGTGGCATAAATCTGAGAGCTCGCACTTCAAAGAAATATTATATTTGTTTTTAAAAAAATTTGTTAGATAAACTAACAGAGTTTGATGGATGGTTAACATTGATACGAAATATGAAGTTTAAGGTTTAAATTGATACAATTGAAATCTTAGGGTTCAATTTAAAAAACATGAGAAATTTTGAGATTTTTTGTTTTTTTTTTTTTGTAATTTGCCCAATGTTTTATTAACAAAGTGATTCAAATTTTTTTCTTTAAAATAATATATATATTGTATTTTGTGGCTGCATTTTGATGATTTGTTCTATTTTAATATATACATAATAATTTATTTTGTTTGCTAATATTGTAAGGCTTGGTTTGGGAAATGGATTGACTTTTTGGCTTTTTTGGCTATTTTAACATGGAGTTAAAAAGCTTGGCTTGGGAAAAGCTTTTGACTTTTTTGAATGTAATGATTATAGATTGGATGTGATATTTTATTTTATTAGACTAAAAAATTTATTTATTTTTTGTGACTATTTTAGCCCAAAAAAACCTTCAAACCCACTTCGCAAACAGGCACTTTGTTTGCATGTTCAAACCAACCAATTACACAATAGTACGGGTTAGTCAGGCGATGAATAGATGGTAGGATTGCAAGAATGCCACATGGCAATATAGGAGGACCTCAAGAAGATGGACCAAGAATAGAGAATTAAAAAGATTGCCAAGAGAGGAATAAATTAGGTTTTTCAAAATATTTAAGTAATAATTAAAACTAATATAGTTTGAGCTAACTCATAATTAAAACAGAGATATAAAACTTAAGCAATCAAACTATAACCGATAAATAAGCAATGCAAATCATCACAAGAAAATATAAGCAGAGATAAGAGAAAGGAGAAAAGCTATCAATACCATGATTTATAATGGTTCAGTTTAATTTAAGCCTACATCCACTCCCCAATTATCTTCCTTGGTAATTTCTCCACTATCTTCAAATAACGATATAACCCCTAACTTCACAAGCACTAGTGAACCTTCACAACAAGTGATCAATCCTTGATTACTCAAGCCGACTACATGAGCGAGTTTACCACTCAAGCGACCAAAGTACTGCTTGAGCGGACTCAAGTTTCAAGTAAGTCTAAAAATGACTCTAGAGTACTCCTACTGCTCCCGGACTCATTCCAACACCCAAATACCCAAGTTGACGTCTCGAAATACACTTTAGGATGAGAATGAATAATCATAAAGAGAGGAGTAGATAACAACACATGATTCAAAAAAAAAAAAAAGACAGTAAAGATTCTAGTATGGAATAGGAATTTTGAATTAACATTGTTAAGTTGTTTTAAAAAGGCTTGGGACATCACATAGGTTGCTGTGGAAATCATTATAATAGAATGATGAGGGAAAAATTTACATTGATTATATTGTTGAATTGTTGATTTGATGGGAATGAAACCCCATTAATTAATGGAAGTGCATGGAGCATGTTTTATGAAAATTCAACATTACATTGTCTCATTGATTACTTTAAAGCATCATGGTTTTAATCGATTATCAGTAGTGAATCTAGGTCATGCATAGACGAGATAGAGGTTAATTTGGCTTGATAGTCCATGGTTAAAGGCCAAAAACCCACGGGGTGTAGGTACCAAGGTCGTTCCGGTTAGAAGCCGGTAAATTTGGTGGGTTTTGGTGACACTTATCGATGGTCATTGATAGATTGTAGCTTTAGATAATGCACTAGTTTTTGCGGCGCTTAGCGATGATCACTAATAGATTCATGTACTTGAGAGGATTCACCAAATCTTAATAATGTTAATGAGAATTGTCGATTTAAAGGTTTTGAGCACGCTATACCTATGTAGAGCATCATGATCATACAAATGTGCAAACACATATTACCTTCTAAAATGTTACCCTACTGGACTATATATTCACCCTACGTGATTGAAACCTTTTTTAGGTATTGATGGCGTGCCCTGACCTTGAGACGGGTCAGTGAGATATGTTCACGAGCTAGAAGGGCTTTCTCTTGACTTATAGACCTTATGCCATCTTTTGTAGGCCGAGTGCCGTTTTTGTAAGGGTTGAACCCTCTTAATTTATGCAAGCGTAAGGGAATTTTAAATAATATACACTGTTAATGCTTTTGAATTATATACTATATATTCACGCCACCTAAATGTTGAATATATAATGTATATAATTGAAGAATCTCATGTAATGAATGACATTGATATACACATATATAAGAGAATTTCTTCATTTGTGTTCATTATTCCTCTTTCTTTTATTATTTATTGATTTATTCTCGTGAGTTGGATTTTACTAGGGTGTGACATTTGCTTATTGCTTGGAGGGCATTTTGCCTAAGTTCGAATTGTTGCAATCTCTACGCATATGAGTTATCTCCATTTTCTTGAGATTCTCGTTTCATAAAACCCTTTCGATGTGCAAGAGATTGGAATATTCTGAAACAGGTGATTTAGTGTATACTTGTTTTCTCCACATAGTAAAGTTAGCATTAATAATTAGGTTACATGAACATATTGTAATAATAAGTCTTATATAAAGAATTAGTAGAGGCATATCTTCGATCGGGTAAGCAGAGTTGCTCAATTCATGACATTCTTTTATGATACCTAAACTCCCAAATTAGACTTTTTGGTTGTGACAGACAATGGCCTATATTGGTAGGAGTTAGGGTTTCTTAATTTTCTTTAAAAAATTAGGTGGTAACTCCATATCTTGTGATTGGTCTTTATTTGGCATTTAGTTTGATTAGTGAAATTCTGTGGATATGCTAGATTTAGACCCTCATTCATTCCACACTGCACATTGTGAACAAGATGTGGAGGGTGAGCTGTTGGCCTATTCGAATATCCTTCTAGGAAGATCCCATAATGACAATGGGGAATTTGTGTACTATTGGCCCCG
Source organism: Camellia granthamiana (assembly GCA_036172215.1). Taxonomy (NCBI): domain Eukaryota; kingdom Viridiplantae; phylum Streptophyta; class Magnoliopsida; order Ericales; family Theaceae; genus Camellia; species Camellia granthamiana. The sequence continues at coordinate 63,174,110 of CM069913.1, read as the reverse complement.
TTTAGTAAATCTGTGGAAAAGTGATTATAAATTATAACTTAACAGATTATGGCTTATAGCTGTGAACATAAGCTGTTAACCTGTTTGGTGCAGTTATGAGATTATAGATTTAAGCAGCAGAGTAGTGTTTGGTTAATAAGCTGTAAAATAGCTTTTTACTGTATAATTGTCCTTTCTACCCTTATATGATATAAAAATGTTTATTTTTTCATTTTTTTCAGTTTTAATTTTCATTAATAAAAGTTAATATAATTAGTATTAATTAGTATCAATTAATATAAAAATTGATACATTTGCTAAAAATGAATGGAAGTATTATTGTCACAATTATTTTCCATTATAAATTAATTAGTATTAATTAATTGCTTAATTAGTATCAATTAATACTAAATTTATTAATTAGTATCAATTAATGGCTTAATTAGTCTCAATTAATACTAAAATTATTAATTAGTATAAATTAATATTAATATTTAATTTTTATTAGTATCAATTAATATTAATAATCAACAATTGTTATTAATTAGTATCAATTAATAATTAATTCATTACAAAAGTATACAATATTAATTTATTAATAATTAATACCAATTAATATTGATTTTTTTAATTAATATTGATTTTTTTTATTTTTCTTTAGAAATATACAATTTTTTATTTTTTAATTAATATAAAAATATACAATATGAATTTAGTAATAATTAATACCAATTAATTTTTCAATTAATATTGATTTTTTTTTCTTTTTCTTTAGAAATATACAATTTTTTTTTATTTTTTAATTAATATTAATATTTGAGTATTGACGAGGGCATTTAAGTAATTTTAGCCCCCCACACCAGCTGCACGCTTAAGTAAAAAATTTAAGCACCTCCTGATCAACTTTTGAGATAAGCTGAGAAATAGCTTGATTTAAGCTATAAGCTGGTTAACTTAAATTGCACCAAACACAATATTTTCGCTTAAATTAAAGTAAAAGCTGAAATAAACAGCTTATAAGCTGTACCAAATAGGCCTATTGTCTTATTAAACTTTTGCTAAATATATCATTTTTAAGATGTGACAATGAGACATCATTTTAATGTGTATACTGTTATCTTATTAAATTTTTGCAAATTATGTCATTCTTCTTAAAATGTGACAATGAAACATTTACAAAAAAACAAAAAAAAAACAAAACACAAAAAAAAAAAGAAGAAGAAGAAGTTACTATTGGATTGATTTACAAAAAAAAGTGTATGACTATTGGATTGAAGGCAGTGGCTGGGATTAGGCCCTTCCATCCGCCTTGTCAATTCATGGACCTTCTTCAGGGGGTGATTCTTCGACTTCACAGTGCCAATCATGATCAGGAAATCTAGAAATCTTCGTCTTCGGACATGTTCTCCACAAGTTTGGGAAGACTAAATAAGTATACTTTTTGACTTTTTATGAAATATGGGTTGGATTTGGGTTGGGTTTGAAGTGATGTGTTAGAGAAATGATGTGACTTAAATAAGATGATGTGACTTAAATAGAATAGTGACTTTTTGACTTTTTGGATTTTTTGAAGGATGCCAAACTTGGCCTAAGTCAACTTATAATATTCTTAGTCTTTCACTCTCCAACAATATGGGTACCAAAGGTTGGCAAATGATCTGGTTCCATCCTAGACCTAACTGATGGAAGCACTTCACTTGGTTAGTCAAAAATGATCGTATTCTCACCAATGCCCTTCACTTGTGCAGAGGTTTGAGCTTAGACTCAACTTGTCCTTTTTGTGGGTACTACAGTGAGACTATGCTCTATGCATTGCGTGATTGTGAGATGCCCAGGAAAGTGTGGGAATAGCTTATTCCCCTCTCATGCTAGCTTTAATTCTTTATATCTCCTTGGCTTAAGTGGGTTGACCTCAATCTTGCCTCTCCAGTGTGGATATCTTATAATAACTGGGCCTTGATTTTCTTCGCTTCCATTTCATCCCTTTGGTTTTGGCATAACAAACAAGTATATGTTCCAAATTTTTTCATACCTCTTCATCAGATTGATATTATTAGAGGGGAACTTCTTGAGTTTGAAAAAGTACGAACCACTTTCGATTTGAAGGGTAGCCGAGGCATACTACATGCCTTTTGGTCTCCCCCCTTCCTCAATGGGTTAAAGTCAATGTTGACGACTCTGTTTTGGAACCACAAGGCTTAGCAGGAGTGGGTGGGATTATCCGATTGGACCGAGGCAGTTGGATTGGTGATTTTCGGTATCACATTGGCTCAGCCCCTGTCATTGTTGTAGAGTTGTGGGCTATTTGGCTAAGGCTGCAATTCACTTGGGAAATCGGGTTTCGAAAGGTGGTCGTTGAGTCTGACTACGTTGAGGCTCTGAATGTGTTAAAGTCTTCATCTGTAGTTCACCCATGCTTCAACATCTGTCAAGAAATCAAGGAAATTTTGGGTCGTGATTGCATCTGTGATCTCCAACCCATTTGGTGTGAAGGAAACAAATGCATAGATTTCCTTGTCAGGAGTGCTCTTCATCAAATTTCCTTGCATGAACATTTTGTCTTTCCCCTTGGAAGTTGGCTAGGTTGATAGAGGCACCAAGGATCCTCTAGAGTGTTTTTTTCTTAAAGTTTCCTAAAGTGGTGTATTGTGTGGTTAAAATTTAATGCTGAAAAATTGATGTGACTTGTTATTAAATCTCAACTACACAATGCACCACTCTAGGAAATTTTAGAAAAAAAAAACTCTAGAGGATCCTTACTCTGATAGAGGAGGATACACCAGAGCTTGTTAGCTTTGAGTTTGTTGTTATTTAGTTTCGGCTTCGGCCCATTTGCACCAATATATATATATATATAAAATTAATTTCTCCTATATTATTTTAGCTGCTTTTTAACTATATAAAATGAATATTTTAGAAAATTTAATTTTATAATAGAGAGTTTGATATAATGTGTACATACAAAATATACCAACTAAAATAAAAAGGGTAAATTACACAGACATCCCCTGAAGTTTGACCCAATTACATTCCACTCTCTGACGTCCTGGGAAATTACATTCCCACCTTTGTGGTTAATAGTCTCATTTCACAAATCTCCCTACTTATATAAAAGGCGACAACTCCTAATAGAAAAACAGAAGAAATTATATTTAAAAAAAAAAGAAGGTAAAGCATAGGAAGGAAAAAAAGAAAAGAAAAAAGAAGTAAAATCAAAGTAAGAAAAGTGAGAGTACAAAAGTTCAATATTTTCATTCCGTCTAAATAATTACAATGATAGGGGGTTAGTGTAATTTTCCAAACGTCAGGGAGTGATATGTATGAAATCCAAATCTCAGGGGGTAGTGTAATTTTCCAAACGTCAGGGAGTGATATGTATTAAATCCAAATTTCAGGGGTATAAGTATAATTTACCTAAATAAAAAAGGGTAAATTACACTGACACTCCTGAGGATTCTATTTACTACAGATTCTTCATCACGTTTGAAAAATTACAAATTTGTTTGGTTTGTGTTTTGAAACATGTTTTTGGAGGACAATTTTCAAAAACATGTTTGGTTGCAAATTTTTTAAAAAAAATTCCAAAATTACTTCTCTCTCTATTACATATCAATCAATCACTTTCTCTCTCTCTTCTCTCTTCTTCTAAATTACTTTTTCTCTCACATACATCTTCTCAATTATAACAAAATATCAAATTATCCCAAATTTTCAAACTCCAAAACTATTTTCAAAATATACAACCAAACAAATTAAAAAATATTCTAAACTCTCTTCGCAATTTTTTTTTTGAAAATTTATCTCAAAACACAAACCAAACACACCTTGCATTCTTCTCCATGGAGTTTGTAGTCTCATTACAAATTGCCCCTGAATGCCTTAAAATTTTCTAAATGACCATTTTGCTCTTTTTCCTATGATTTCTTTCTTCATATCATCATAATTATATTCTACAACTTTCCATCATTAAATTTTACTTGAATATATTCTTATTTTGTCATATACAAACATAAATTTTATATAAAATTTTCAAATACAATGATATAATTTAATAGTGACATTTCACTTTAAAACAAAACATCTTTACAATAATATCACTATCACAATATGTTTATGATATTTTTTGTATAAATTTTTATATATGAATAGAATTTTTCATTTTTATTTCCACAATTATTTTTCTTTCTCGTCTATTCACCCACATTTATTATAGTATTACCAAACATCGTTATTCACATTTATTACAGTATTTTGAATTTTTTATATTTTTTTGTATTTGGTGAATTTTAAAAAAATCACAAAATATCATATTTCTTAAATATATATAGATTAGGTAAATCTAAAAAATAAAAAATTATTTAAAATATTAAAAAATCAGTAAAAATAAAAAAATATAAAAGAAAAAAAAATTAATTTTTGTGTGTGAGTTAAATCAAATAAGATAATTATTATTATTTTTTGAAATGACATAAATAAAATATTAACATTATTTTATTATTTTATATATATAAAGATTAGAAAATAAATATATTATTTTAATTTGATAAAGAAATAAATATAATAAATATATTATTTTAATTTGATAAAGAAATAAATATAATTTTTCATACATTAGCGAGGAGAATCTATATTACACATAAATATCTGAATAGTTTTACTCAAAATTGGTTTAACCTGATACTGTGCTCTTTTACGACACTGTCGTTTGGACGAACAAATAATGCTTGTCGATATCAACGACATCGTTTTGATGTGTTTTGTTGGGGCGTTTTGGAGTTTGGACTCGTCCGAAAAAACCAGAGTGAAGCCATGAAAGGGCGAGAAGATGAGGAGGAGAGAGCTCTTTCGAAGGTTTTTCTAACATCGCTGTCGGCAATGGTGGCCGAGACAACGACGTTTCCCATTGACATAACAAAGACGAGGCTCCAGCTTCACGGCGAGTCTCTCTCCTCGTCTCGTTCCGCCTCCGCCTTCGGCGTCGCCGGTGAGATTCTCCGGCGCGAAGGCCTTGTGGGGCTGTACAAGGGCTTGTCTCCGGCAATCGTTCGACACATGTTCTATACCCCCATTCGAATCGTCTTTTACGAGCACTTGCGCAACACTTTCGTCGTCGCCACTGACCCTTCACTTTCTCTCTCTACCAAGGCTTTAATCGGCGGCTTTTCCGGCGTCATTGCTCAGGTACTTGATCTTCTTAATTTCTTTTAATTTTGAATGAATTATGTTTGTTTTTACTGTTCTAATGCTGGATGAGGCATTGTTGAATTTAACATATGAGTTTAGTCTTTTCGCATGCCTTTTATTGTTGATATGTGGTTGCTTTGAAATGGTGAATTTGGATGCATAGAGTACATGATTGTTTATGGTAGTTAATTTCTCTTTTTTTATCTTCTTAGACTACACATTTTTTTTCAGTTCATGTGGTCCAATTGGAGATGATTTTACAATTCAGAAACTGGTCAAACTTGATTGATGGGTGTAGAGGTTATTTCAGAATTTAAACAACTATAACCCGACAACCATGCAATCGTTTTTCTTACTATTTTGAATAAACTGTACAACTAGTTTGATGGGTGTTTGGTTGTATGGTTAGACTCTTCATATTTTGAAATGACATTTTTTGCCATCAAATTAGGGTTTAACGGTTACTGATTTGCACATTCATCTCCAATTGGGCTATATGAAGTAAAATCGGAAATTTTAGGAACTAAATAAATAAAATTGATAGTTTAGATATGAAAAAAAAAAAAAAAATGGTGATAGTTTAGGCAATAAAAATGAAATTATTCTAAATTCTGGGATATGATTAGCATTTTTAAATTAATCAGTTGATGATTTTTATTGGATCATGAATTTCAAAGAATGAATTTTTGAGTTGGCGAGAAGAAATGTGCATTAAAACTTAGGAATAAGAAATTATGTATTTTCATTGGGTGATAGTTGCAGTGTTGTACCCTAATTAATTGATTACCTGACTTCCTGTGGCTTGTTAATTGGTTCTGGTTACTTAGGAACTTAATATTTTTTCCTATTTGGTTGTGGTTAACCACTTCAATTCAAGGAACCATTTTGATATGGATAAACATCATGTAAACAGCTCTAAACGAATTCATAGAATATTTATCTGGTTTAAAAGCTGAAAATTCAAATCATAAAATTGTGATTAGTAACTAGCTATAAAACATTGTGTTTCTACCATAGTTTTTATAGGCGAATGTGTAATGTGAGGCGTTGGGGCATATGCATTTCGAATTTTTATGTTTAGTAAATAAAATAAATAATTTAATTAAAGGTGTAAATACTTTTTTCTTCAAGCCGTCGAACATTTCGTTGCAAAGAAGGAAACTACCCTCGTTGAAAGTAAAATTGATGTTCTGAACTTTAGTGATTGAGTTTTTCATTTGAGCATTAACCGTGTTATTTTTATCTTTTTTTGGTTGGTCATTTGCTTAATTTTTCCTATAGAATATAGTTGCAAAAGGGATTCTTTTTAATTTTCTACTTTTTTATGTTTAAACCATCTACTAGACTAAGTTTAACAAGAGCCTATGACAAGCTCTTCATATGCATACTTTTCATATGCTTATGTGCAAAAGGCATACCAGGCGTACCTAACGCGCATGCCTCAAATTATTATGCGCAAGCCTTGGGGGAGTATAGCCCAAAAATCAAAGCCTTGATGAGTTTTGCTTTAGGCTTGCTTTGAGGTGAGCATCAAGGCGAGCCTCAGTAAAGCGTTTTAAAACTTTGGTTTCTACATTTGCTTCCAGATGAGCTTACTAGGCATATTCTGGAATATGGTTGATCTCAAATCATGCATATTATTTACCAATGACAATTTTAGTTTGTGACAATAGTAGAGCAGCTATTAATTCTAGGTTGGAATCATAGATAAACACTCTTAACAATTAAACATATAAGATTAAGTTTGACTTGCACATTGTACTGCAACTATGGTAAACCCAGGACAGAAATCAAATGACTGAAAATTGATGGCCAAGAGATAGCCAAGAAGTGAACTGTTTGCTATCGTAGCTTCTATAAGGAAGTAGAGAAAGCATGATAAATAAATTTTAAGAAAATGTCCTGTGTGAGCTTCTTGGCATTATAGAATACTGCCCCAAGTAACAGGAAAAGTTATTCATTCTTTATACCGAGAATTTCACCATTGAAAATAATGATTTAATAATAACAATAATAAAGTGGCCATCTTAAAAAAATTGAGCATGGGCGAAGTGAAGATGTTTAGATAAATTGGTGGTAGAGAGAATAAGAAAAATAATGCATGAGAGAAAAATTAGCGGGGATACCAATCCATAACAAGATGAAATCAAAGTAGATGGTTTATTACATGCAAAAAAGACCAATGAATGCTTCACAGCAGAGCAGTGATTTGATTAAGAGGGGTGGGCACACCTAAAGGACATGAAGCAGACTAAGATCATGAGTTGAGGTCATGAGAAGTGATATGATCCCTTGGGACTTATTAGTGTGTGGGATACATCTCTAGTTTTATATGACATAGAAAATACTAATGTAACTGATTCTTCTTGTTGGGATTAAGGCATTTTGTGATGAGGTGGATTAAGGTAATTATAAGGGAAAAATCTACTATACCCCTTGTCTTTTAAAAATAGTCACATACTTCCATGTGATTTTGGACTAAAGTGTTACTGTTATTTTTTCCTGCTAAAATAAATGGAAAATGTGCTACATGCGCCTGTTTAGAATTTGGGGGAAAAATAGTTAAAATCAAAATTTAATGTCTACCTCTTATTCTTATACCTTCAAACTCTAACCCTAACCCACCCACCCACCCACACCACCTCCACTCACGTCCTCTGCCTGCTCCACCCATCTGTAACCTCTCTCGCCACCACCTCCCTTCTTCCTGACCTCCATTGCCACTGCCTCCCTCTTCTCCCACCTCCAGCAAACAACTTTCCTGTCACCCATGTCACTAGCAACTACTTTCTCCACCTCCCAGCAGCCTCCGGCGACATCCCCCATATCTTTCTTCACTCCCAACTGCCTCCTTCTTATCCCCTGTCACCTTTCATGTTACCCTTTTTGCTTGTACCATATATGTGCATGGAACACACACATACACACAAAAGTGTTGTGCATTGAAAATTCTATTTAAGAAATCATTGGTTGAAGACAATTTTGCTGAAGGGGCATGTATTGGGTTCTCCTTTGTATAGATACGTTTGTAATCATATAGATGATGGTTTTTGTTGGTGGGCCTTCACCTTATTGCATATGTATGTATGATATGTACATGGGTATATATATGGGGCCTTCTACATTACACACTTCTTTTTGGGGTGTGTATCATATGCAAGTTATAACTAGGGATGTAAGAAAAAACGAAAAAATCGACTAAACCGATTGAACCGGACCAAACCAGCTATATTTGGTCTGTTTTTTAATAAGAATTGGTTTGTGCGGTTTTTTAATTTTATTTTTTTGGTTTTCGGTTTGGTATTGGTTCAAGTACCTTGTACACTGAATTAAACTAAAACCGACCGCTTTAACATATATTGTATTTAATATATATAATTTAATAATATAATGATATTAATAAGTATAATAAATTATTAACCTTAATTAATTAATCTTATCATCTCTATAACCTAAGTTTATAAACTCTTATTATATATAAATTTAACTCTAACTCATTATTCTTGAAACCTTAGTATTTTTTAACTTTTTTTGTTTGTTTGTATTTTTGTTAATTTAGGAATTGAAAAATATTTATTAAATGTATGGATTGGATATGTTTGAAGTGGTGTTTGATGTTTTTGTATAAATTAGTGACTATACTAAAAAGTGGCTTAAGTTTGAAAGGTCTTAAACTGATTAAATTGAACCGAACCAAACCGTTTCAATCAGTTCGGTTCGGTGCGGTTTGATGGAAGAAACAGTCTGTATCAGTACTCAAAATAATAAAATCGACATGGTCGATTCGATAAAATTTTTTACCCAAATACCGACCGTACCAAATCGATTACATCCCTAGTTATATCAATTTGTGGTGTGGGTACCACAAAGTGTCATAACCGAATCACTTTTAGTCATAACTAAAGAACCATAGTGGGTCATAAACTAAACACTATTGAAACGCATAACCAAAGACCTCTTCGGTCACAACCAAAATAAAAACTACAACAGGTCATAACAAAGTCATAACCAACACCACAATGAGTCATGACCAAGTCATAACCAATATCAAAATTGGTCATAACTAAACACCACTTGAGATATAACCAAAGACCTCTTCGGCCATAACCAACATTGAAATTGGTCATGACCAAACACCACTTGAGGCATAATCAAAGATCTCTTCGGTCATAACCAAAATAACAAACACAATAGATAATAACAAAGTCATAATAACCAATAGCATAATGACTCATAATCAAGTCATAACTAACACCACAATTGGCCATAACCAAATATCACAAAAGTTATAATTGGGCATATGGTACACTCCTTTTTGGGGTTTGTATTATAGAATTTCCTTATATATTTATAGATGTACATGGAATATATATTTGAAATATACATCAGGTGTTTGATTTTGATCTTGTATCAGGTATTGTGGTTTTAATCCAAGGTGGTTTTGGGGATTTCAGTGAGTTGACTCAGAGTTAATGGTAAACTCATTTTTAATAAGAGGGTAAGTCGAGTGTTGTATTTTGGTCAAAACCACATGGGGGTATGTGGCCTTTTTTAAAAACAAGGGTAAACTGCTACCGGACCATACCAACATAGGGGTAAAATAGATTTTTCCTTAATTATAAAAATGTGGGTATGCAAAAGTTTTATGGTTCTTACCATATATTTTCTTGTTGTTCGTGGTGTCGATCTTTTTCTCTTTTAATTTGTTCTTAAACTTATGTAAAAAAGAAGAAAAGAAAGAAAGAAGAATTGAAAAGACATGTCAAATTCCGTAATTTATTTTATTTATTTATTTATTTATTTATTTATTCTGGCAACTCCTAACAAGCATGGGGTAACCATTGGGTTGCTTTTGATTCCAAATGTTTTCGTTTTTGGAGTCCAAACTTGTAGGAACTGAAATGACAAATTACCAGGGCCCAATTTGGGTAGCACTCAGGCCAAAACTGAAAGAATAGGCTGCTGGATTAGTTAGCAATTCGTGGACTGTCACTGGACTGGAATATGGATTGCCTAGCTTTACAGAACACAAATGGGAATGCATATGGTATGCGGCAGTGATATGCTTGTTTGTGTCACTTAGCTGGAAACAATAATTGGTCTAGATGTGAGCATTTGTTTCGTCCAACCAATAGCTGATATATTGGCAAGATTGGAAAAATTATACTTGAAATACAGTTACTTGATTAAAGTAGTGTTGCCTGAGCATATGACATGGATATTTTAAGATGATGGACAAACAATTCGGGCATGCCTCATTATGTGATGCTTCAGTTTTTCCTAGGTTATAGAAGAAAGTTTGAATGGCTGACTATATGATTATGCACTGGTGTCTTAAGATTAATGGATCTGCTATGGAGATAAACACTTGTAACCTATGAAGCATGGATTTGGCAAAATCAGTGCCGTGGCGGTGTCGGATATGGGGACATGCCGGGAACACGTACGGAACACGCCATCTGCCGTGCCCCTTTAATTTAATTGTTTTTCTTGTAGGGGACACGCGTGTCCAGATCTGGACACGGCGTGAGACACAGTGAGGAGGGAGAGACCAAGGAGAGAGAGTGTGAAGGAAGAGAGTGAAGAGACAAACCTGTTGTGCGATCGAAGACATCCAGTTGATCGATCGAACATCCAGTCTCCGCATCGACATCCAGTCGTCGACGATCTGTATCCCTTCAACTTCACGACTTCCACTGTAAACATCTCTCTCTCTCTCTCTCTTGCCTTCTCTCTCGCTCGCGTCATCTTCTCTCTCTCTCCCTCACTCGCGTCTCTTGTCTTCTCTCTCTCTTGCTTGCGAGTCGCGTCTTTGTCCCTCTCGCTGACTCAGTCCCTCTCGCCCTCTTTCTTATCTTATATATATATACATGTGTATTAGTATATATAAAATAATATTAATAAGATAATATTATATTATAAGTATAATATTTTTTATCATATATATATGTATTAGTATATATAAGATAATATTATTTTATAAGTATATATAACATATTATATACTATTTATACATAGTAATAAAAAAACATATGTATATAAAATAAAATAAAAAATTATCAGAAACATATTATTTAAAAAATATAATAAATAAATAAAATAATTAATGTTTATCAAAATAAAAATACTTATAAAAAAAAAAAAAAAAAATTGCTGTGTACCTTGCCTTGTCCGTCTCAAAATTGCCGTGTCTTGTGTCCATGTCCGTATCCGTGTCTTGTGTCCGTGTCCGTATCCGTATCCGTGTCCGTGTCCGTATCCGTATCCGTGTCCGTGTCCGTGTCCGTGTCCGTATCCGTGCTTCATAGCTTGTAACGTCCTTATCCTAGATATGTATAACATGGTCTCAATTTTCTATTTCCTTAGTCTAAGGTTCTTCTGATGGTTTTCTGTTCCTTTTGGTTGTTCTAGTAAGACACAAATTCTTCAAGAATATTCATTTTGTTTCAAATTTCCTGTTTATGAATCCCTCTGCCATGAATGCTAAGAATCTTATGTGGGGGAAGCTTTGTTTTCTATTCTATCTGTCAGTTTGGAGATTTCTGCTCTTTTTTAAGTTTGGTGAATTACAGAGAAGGGCACTTATGACGTGTTCGTTTATTTATACATCTTAAAAACCATACTAACTGAAAGCAAGCAACTTTTTCAATTTAAGAATACTTCCACTTCCCACTTTGTTTCTGGTACCCATCCTCATAGTTTGAGGATGCATTTGGAACTTATATTGCTGAAGATTTGTAGATTTAACTACAGCTAGGCCTAGAACATGAATGTTCCCTGCTGAGTATAAAGACTTACTACGATATTTTATTTTATTTTTTTTCCTGGCTCAATTTCATAAAGAAACATTTCAAGAGTTGGTTTGAAAAGTTCATTTGTGTTTTTACATAGCAAGCTATCTCGTTACTAAGTAACACTATAGATCACCTCCCCCTGGTCTACATAATTTTGCTGGGGCAATAGGTCCCTCCATGTATGCTGGTTTATGGTGCTCATATTATTCCTGGAATTATTGTTGAACTTTGTCCTTAATGTTGGGTCACCTACTTTTTATCATGTTTTCTCAAATAATTCAGAATTGTAGAAGAACTTAAGTTTTGAACTATTTGTTGACTCATAAACGTTGTGATGCATATTACAGTTTATTCATGCCTCCATGTCTTGAACTGCAGCATGCATTTTACTTTTTCATGCTTTTGATGCTCATATCTGAAGAGTTTTCCCATCAAGATTTGGTGAGAATAATCTTCTTTCTTGATTTTCCTGTTTCTCTTCGATGCCTCTGTCAGTACTTTGAAGTACACACTTCAGAACTGGCTACAAACAATCTTACTTTTTCCCTTTGTCTTAAATTTGACATGCTTTGGAAGGTGAAGCTGATGATCTGTTCATGGTTGTTGCTGCAAAAAGATCCATGCAGTGGCCTTGTTGAATGCATTATTTTTCAGTTTTGTTCAGTGATCATTTTACTGAAACCTATTGGTCTAGTGGTTGAACTCTGCTTTTTTTTTTTTTTTTTTTTTTTGTGTTGCTATTATGCAAGTTCGGAAAGTATCATAACTTGTGCCTACCGCTAATAGTACAGGTAGTCGCAAGCCCTGCTGATCTTGTTAAGGTGAGGATGCAAGCAGATGGTCGTATGGTGAGCCAAGGTTTCCAACCCAGGTACTCGGGTCCTTTTGATGCTTTTAATAAGATCTTACGAACAGAAGGCTTTGGAGGACTTTGGAAAGGGGTCTTTCCTAATGTCCAAAGAGCGTTTTTAGTGAACATGGGAGAATTAGCTAGCTATGATCATGCAAAACATTTTATTATTCAAAATCAACTAGCCGGTGACAACATTTATGCCCACACATTGGCCTCAGTCATGTCGGGTCTTTCGGCAACTACTTTGAGTTGTCCAGCTGATGTAGTTAAGACAAGAATGATGAATCAGACGGCGAGTGAGGAAGGCAAGGTTAAATATAGAAACTCTTATGACTGTCTTGTGAAGACAGTCAGAGTTGAAGGATTGAGAGCACTTTGGAAGGGGTTCTTTCCTACATGGGCAAGGCTTGGGCCTTGGCAATTTGTGTTCTGGGTTTCTTATGAAAAATTCCGACAAATTTCTGGGCTTTCTTCTTTCTGATGAATTATTTGATCCATGCAAAATTTGAATGTCTTTTTATAAATTATCTTATGTGCGTGCATTAGGCCATCTCCCACACTTGCTTCGTTTTTTTTTTTTAATTGTCAATTTTGAGTGCCGGTGTAGTTAAAAGCTGAGTGCTCCAATCTTAACATTTTTGTATCACATATTTTTAAAAAATTCTCAATTTATCCTAAAACGTTCTTATGAACATTTTTTTTTTTTTGTGAAAGAGAACTATCTCCAAACTTTTTAAAATTTCATTAGACTTGAGTAAAATATGATCGTTGACATTTGGTGATGGATTTGATTCATTTATAATTTGATGAAAATTTTGTTTCACTCTTGATTTAATGCTGGTTTGATAGAATGATTGGAGTTCATTAAATTTGAATTTGGTGAATAAAAGAATTGGATATGTTCATCTCCACTCTTTGGTGATCATTCAAATTACGGGTTGTCTGATCTAAAATTTAACTGCCTTTTTAGCTTCAGTTGTGCATGCATTAGTCCTAATTGATTACGCTTATTTCGGTAGAAAATATTTTTTTAACAAAATACATTTTTCACACCCAAACAAAATAAAAATAAAAATAAAAATATTTTCGAAGGATATTTTTTTAATGTTTAGTTGTGTTTTTGAATTTATTGTATTAATGATCATATTGGTGGTTATGGAGTGGTGGTTGGTAGAGGTGGGGTGGAGGCGGAGGTAGAGGTGGTGGTGGTAGTGACAGTGTGATTGTGAAAGTGATAGTATGGCGGTATTGGCAAAATTTTAGTTTGGCACTTATTAAAAATGATAAATATATATATTTTTAATCTAAATAGACTTTTTATTTTTATTTTTATTGATTATGAAAAATATTTTCTGTCATACTAAATGTTAGAAAATGTAAAATATACTTAAAAAAATATTTTCAAGCGTGCCTAGATTTTGCGTGTTGCAGTTCTCTTTTATGCTTGTTTTTTGGACTTGCACGTGCATCAGTTATCTCAATTAAGATATATCTTATTTAGTGGTTGGGAATTATAGAAGGGCAAACTCAATCATGGGTGGCTATCACTTTAATTATAAATTGCTACCTTTAGGTTTTGTTTGGGAATAAATTATTTTGGTTAGTTTTTTTTTAATGTTTTGGCTATTGTAGTCGAGTTTAGATCCTTTCTAGTTTCTTTCTTCAGTGCTTCCTACGGGGACGGTCCAGATTGGGCCACGTCTCCAACTTAACAATGGGCGACTTAGATCTATCTCAATACCAAAAAAAATAAAAAAAATAAGAGTAATTCCATAATTTCATCCAAAATAGCCTGTTCCCACCCTCTGGAGTTGTTGACTGGCGATCACTTCCATCTCACGACGGCGAAGCTCTTCGGTGAACATCGACAGCAACCCTCCTTCCAAATCCCACTCTCGCGAAGTGGCCCAAAATTCTTCTCGATCTCTCCCTCTTTCTCTCTGTGTCTCTCTTCCTTTTCTTCAGCACATATCCTCAGTCTTTTCTCCTTCAAAATTTTTCTATCGTTACTTTTTTGATAGGTTGCAAAAAATATCATTTGAAAATGGCACGGGATTCCGTTTTGTCCATTGGGCTTGTTATAGTTCAGACTCAAATGTCATGGTTTTGAATCTAATCTCACAATGTGCGATGTGAGACCGATAAATCACCAAAGAGTCCAAATCCGGCAAATCGTTTTGGAAAACTGATTTTTATAAAGAAGTGCCAAACATGAACTGTTTTGCCAGATACAGAGTCACCACATAAATATTTTATTTTGGGGGAATTTAGGAAACCCTGACTTGTGCCTAAAGCCACGTGTTTGTCATCACCAAAGTTGTCTCGGCTCGGAAACTTGGGTAAGATTGGGGAAGGTCATTTAATGAGCACCCCTGCTCGCCCGATCAAAGATCGGTCTGTACTAAGTATGATATCTTGTTTTTGAAAACACATGTGTTCTTATTCCGGTTAATTAGCTAATCTTACTATGTGATGCGCACAGCAAACAAGTATAGACTAGATCGCCTAATTTGGAACAAAACATTGCATATTCATTTGAAAACGATTTGAAGTTTGCTACTCGCAAGTAGGCTAAAATACGGATTTCAATGAATTGTTCAAATTCAAGTAATCCAACCTTCACCCACAGGCATTCAAACAGTTAATCAACTAAGCAGTTAGCCTCATGGTAAGCATGCTTTCATGGCAACATTAACACACATGCGATATGCTAAAGCGTAAACACTCACAGTGTACTCCGAGCCAAAACAAAGAACTAGTTAGAAATCAATACATGATCCTAGTTCATGTTAAGATGGCTAATGCAACACATGCGAAAATGCAACTAAAATATGCTCGGCTACCTAAGATGGCATATGAAATGCAACTTGGTACATGTATTCAAATTGGAATTGAAATACAATGCAGTTAATATGATACGCCGAGCCTGGTGCATGCAATACAGATGAATGATGCAAACATGCGAGTATAAGGTATGCTAAGTGAAATATGCCATAAAACTAACCATCGTAAGCGGTTAAGTAAAAGGGAGAAAGAAATGGAGGTTGGAAGACATGCATCACACACATGCACGCTTATTACAATAATGCGCCCTCTCGAAAGAAGGACCAAATAAGAAGCTAACTAGCTAATCTAAGCTAATTAAACTAATTATTACACAACAAGTTAATTAACTAATTCTAATTAACTAATTATTACAAAATAGATTGAATGGCTAACGCATTAACTGATTAAAGTACAAACCAAAGCAAAAGCAAGCTATCTAAGCATGGCAGCTAAGGAAAACAGTAAATCAGGAGCCTCAGAGGGAAAGGAATGCATGCAAGCCCGGTCGCCTCGTTCGGAAATCCAATGCGATGTCCCGATTTGTCTCTGTTTTCATCTGTCCTCAGAACTCTGCACCAAGCTCCAGAAAGATGAAACTCCACCTAGGGAAACCTGTGGGAGGGTGGCCGACCATTTTTGGTCTCTCCAAACACCTGCCGACCATTTTTGGTTGTTGAAAAACCAGAAAAGTGGTCGGCCAGCTAGTTTTTTTGGCTGGCTGGCCAGTTGTTGCTGCTGAACTGCAATTTGCTACAACAGAGAGCAATAAAGGACATGTCAATGTATTTGCAAGATATATGTGCACAACCACCCTCCTTATCATGTCATGAACTCAAGGGGGTGTGGTTCTCGACCGTCGGGTCACCAATCGCGCATTTCAATGCATGATGGTCGAGAGGCGAAGTTACACAATTCGATATGAAATGAATGCACAAGTAAACACATAAGGCCTAAAACTCTATCATGCTTGATCAAGAGCGTCGGCGACCGGGAATTAAGGCACGTTTCACCACTTTAAGTATGAAACGCCCATCGTTTCCCGTGTTTGGACTAACACCTATTCCCAAACACATGCAACAAGAAACATGGCAAACATGTAATGCAACTACATGGCATACACAATGCAAGGGACAAGCATGCAACAACATGCAATGCAACATGATCAAACTACCAATGCAAATGGCATGCAAACAATGCTAACACATGCATGCACAATGCAATGCCACAAGGGCAACTTGGCAATGTTAGGAATATGCATACTCAATGCGAAGAAACAACTTGGCATACACAATGCTATGAACTACATGGCATACACAATGCATAATGTAAGATGGCCTACTCAATGCAATGAAACAATATGGCATACTCAATGCAATATAAATGGCATACACAATGCGAATCAAGAGCATGGCATACGCAATGCAAACAACATAACATGCACGATGCGATGTGACATGGCATACACAATGCTCAATGGGCTTAAACCGAATGTGGGTAGACCTCAGCCACGCCAAAACAAAGGCCATTGGTGATAAAATAAAGGCACAAAATACAAAGTATGCATGCACAATACATTGGCCAACCAAGTAAGCGTAAGAGCACGACTCTCGAGAGGGCTCAAGGAGTGATAAATGCAGAAGTGTAACAACACTAAATGCACTGAATTGAGGTAAGAAATGATGCCAAATCATTCAAACAATACAAGCATGGCATGCTAGGGTCCTTAAAGCATGAAGCTAGTAAAGAGGACTACAAAGGAGGCATGCAATACATGGTACAAATGCATGAACTAAGCATAGATAGAGCTCAAGTAGGTCAAAATAAGGACCTGAACATGCTGAGATGAGGGCTCAAAGGCCTAGGCATGCAAGCATACGAGCTAAGGCATAAACTAGGCAACAATGCATAACATTCAAAGGCACTTAAAGCATGATTGAGGTAGGAACATGGCAATGCTAAATGCTCTGAAATGTCATATTAGGTGATGCCAAATCATGTACACAACATAAATGAAGCATGCAATGGTGCTCAAAGCTTGAGACAAGCAAGAGCATTTGTACTACAAGTATACAAAACATGAAGCATGTGACCAAGGCAACCCAAAACAGGCCTAGAATATGTCAAAATGAGTCTAAAGCATGCATGGAATGAAGCCAAAACAAGCTAGCATGGTGAGTATGAGGCATGGTACATACAAGGCAAATAAGGTGGATTACACTACACCTATTAAGACCAAGCATGGGATGATTCGACCAATTAAAATCAGAGTTATATCATGGCAAAATAACCCCAAATAAACACTGAAATGATGGCTCGCAAGCTAAAGCATGAAGGTATACGCAATGACTCATGTTAAGGCATAAAGGGGCAAACCCTCCAACGCATTGAATGAGTGACAAATATGAATGCATGGTCATGAAACATGGACTGAAATCACATAATTAATGATGTCAAATCATTAAAATAGTCCAAGTAATGCATACTAGTGGACTTGATGCACAAAGCTAACAAGCTAAAATGAACCAAGGCTATACAAAGCAAGTCATGCATGACCAAAACAACTACAATCAGACCTTAAACATGGTAAAACATGAACAAAATCTTCTTTAAGTTAAGCCAAAAGCATGCTAAAAAGACATGTTAAAGTATGATGCATGTTAGGCTACTTCATGGAATTGCATTACAAGTGCATGGAGCATGCAAGGGCCAACCAAACCAAAACAGAGTCATGACATAGCAAAACATCACCAAAAAATGCTAAAATGGAAAGAAAACAAGTTAGAATGACATGCTACTTCATGAAACATACAAAGCTAGTTTGTGTGATTTACACTGCAAGTGTATTAACCATGTATGGAGTGACCAAACCAAGCAAAAACAGTGGTATGCCTCAGCAAAATAACCACAAATACTAGCTAAGATATGGCCAACAAAAGCTTAACAAAGATGCTCAAACATGAGGCATATGAAGCAAGTAAACAAAATACAAGGAGAGGGGACCCTCTCCTATTTAAGACACCAAAACTACCTTTCCACCACTGAAAATCCTCTGGATTTCAGTGGTAGAAAGGTCATGCAAAGGCTTCAACAAGAGCCTAAAGGGATGGTTCAAAATAAGGCCTAACAAGGCTTAAGAGAGGATAAATCACTCCAAACGAAAAAGTGACCTTAAACAACTATTTTAAGTATGCAAAAACAGAACTTTTTCTAGTTAAGAGCTAAGCTTAAAAATGCATGCAAGAATGGCTAAAAGTTTAAGCAAGAATGGGGGATTTAAGGGCTAAAGACTCACCCTTGAAGAACCACTTCAAGGTTGCAACTCCAGCACACTTTTTGAACCAAAACCAATCCAAGAACTCCAAAAACAACCTCTAGGGACCTCAGCTCCAAGAGTATGGTGTTTGAGTGTGTGTTTGTGTGTTAAAGTATGACAAAACTACACTTTTGAACACAAAACAAGAGCAAAATGAAGAAGTATAGATATAGATTATATGTATCACTCAAGCTCCAATTTTCTGAACCTAGAGGAGGGAGGAGGAGCCTCCCTCTTATAGAAACTAAAAGGCAAAGCCTCTTGGAGAAGCTAAGCCTCAAACAAATCCCTCCATACAAGTGTATGGAAGATAGCTCTAAAGCCCTTCAGCTGTGCCAGCTGGAGGAAAATATCTCCAAAAAGGTGCCAAAAAGCAGCCGACCACTTGAAGTGGTTGGCCTGCCATTTCAAGTGGTTGGCCAACCACTTCAAGTGGTCTTCCAGAGCAACAACTGGTCGGCCATAGGTGGGAGAGGTCTAGAGCATGAAAGAAGACTAGTGGTGTGGTGGCCGACCAGAAAATGTGGCCCAAAGACCAAGCAAGCCAGTTATCCGACCAGAAAACTGGCGGGCAAAAGGAAAAGTGGTCTCCAAGGAGAAAAAGTGGTCTCCCACCCTTGTACCACCTTCCAAACAAGGAAAACAAGGTTTGTACAAAAAACAAACCAAAACGGATGTAAGACGAGAGATCAGGAGGCAAAGCACGCGGCCGAAAGCCCCGAAAACTAGCTGGCGAGTACCAAAAGTGGTATGTAACCACAAAAGTGGTCTCCCGGACCACAGTGTTCCTCTAGGCAGAGGCAACAAGGTGTGGTTCAAAAACCATGCCAAACGGAGAACGTTAAGCGGTTCCGAGACAAGGCGCGCGGCCAAAGGCTCAAAAAACCGGAAACTAGTCTCCAAACGGGAAAAGTGGTCTACGACCACGAAAAGTGGTTTACGACCACAAAGAGATGGTCTATAAGACCACTCTCTCCCTCCGAGAAGAGAAATAAGATTCAGTCCACAAATTGAGCCGAAGCACAAAAGAGTTCAGAGGCCCGGAGGCAAGGCTCTCAGCCAAAACTCCGAAACGTCTAAACGAGCACAACATGCACCATCACCGAGTGCTCAATCGATGACGTCTGAGTCTTAAGGTCGGTCAAAAATGGCGTGTTTATAGATACGCACAAGCAAGTATAAACTAGTTTGTCCGAATTGAAATAATTCAATTTCATGTTTGTTTTTCGAAAAGGGTTTGATTTTGCCACTTAATAAAGTAGGCTTAAACGTACATTCGTTGAATCATTCCAATTCAAACAACAAGCCTTCATCCACAGGCATTTGAACAATTTATCAATTAAGCATTTAGCCTCATGGCAAGTATGCTAGACATGGCAATTACTCACACTCATGCAAGTATGTTAAAGCACTAAAAACTCACCTAGTACTCCAAGTTAAGAAAAACAAAGTTAGAAAAAATGCATGATTCCTAAACTTATGCCAAATGACTAATGCAATACATGCGATAATGCAACTAAGATAGGCTCGGCTACTTAGCATTTTATTTGCAACAATTTGAGAGCATGCATTTTAAACATGTATTCATCGAAGTATTAAAACGACAATGCAGTTTGAATGATGCACCGAGTCTCGATACATGCAATACAAAATGAATGGATGCAAACATAAGGTATGTTAATTGAAACGTGATGCTCCTAAACTAACCATCGAAAGCGGTTAAGTAAAAAGGAGAAAGACGTGGGGTTGGAAGACATACACATTATTACATTACGCTCTCATGAAGAAGAGTTTGAATGAATAAAGCTAAGCTAACTAGCAACTAATTAAAGTTAAGCTAATTAAGCTAACTATTACAAAGCCGAATGAAACAAATAGCTAAACTAATTAACTAATTATTACAACACTTTGAATTTAACTAACTAGTAAGTTAATTAAATTACACAAATGCAAGTAAGCTAAGTAATTAAAGTATTTAACTACTCTATCACTACTCTGCCTCGGGAAATGGAAGATATGTATGCGCATGTTCGGATATCACTCGAAAAGGCCTCCGTTTTGCTCCCGAAAGCCTCTGTTTGCAGAGTTGAACATTTCCAGAACCATTTTGTTCTACCTTACCAACACTCTACTGAGGTTTGCATCAGTGGCCAAGCGGCCACCGGTAAAGACTACCGGCCATCAATGGTGCTCTGCCGGCCACCTGTCGGCCACTGATGCACAGGTCCATCTTGCTCAACAGAGGACAAACAGAGCAAAAAAAGGGTATCCTCACAGATTGTTTGCATAACTCACCCCTCTTTTTCATGAGCAAATCCAAGGAGTGGTGAACTTAAGCCACAAACCACCAACTCAAGCAATTTCATTGCATGATGGCTTATGATTCAAGATGTGCAAGCTCAATAAATGCAAAACAAGACACACAAAACCAACACCCTATCATGCATGATCAAGGGCAATGGAGACCCAGGAAAGTTGACACATTTCATCACTTTGAGTATGAAATGTCCCAATTTTTCTTGTGTTCAATTAACGTTCGATTGAACACAACAAGTTATTAAAGTTATTATCTTGTTCACTTTTAGTCCCAAATTTTAGTTACTCATTTACTTTACTAACCATCATTTACTCCAATTAAGTCCAAAAGACGAGGTTGCAGAGATTTTACTTGCTGAAATTAAGTGTGAAAAGCACAAAATAAGTACTATCAACTCAAACAAGTGGTGTCTAATGGCCTAAAACACCAAGCTTGTGAGGACTATTACACTACAAGCATGCAAAACAAGACTCAAATGACTTAACCAATCCAAAACTGAGTTAAAACAGTCTAAATCAGAGACTAAGACATGCTGGAATTAAGCTACAACAAGCTAGAAAAATAAGCTAACACATGGCACCAACTGGGCTAGCAAACAAGACACAAGGAATGGAGGCTAACCCCTCCAAATTTGGACTTCAAAACATGATTTTCACCACTGCAAAAGCTCTGAAAATTAGTGTTTAAAAGCTTGAAAAAGATAGTTTGAAAGTGGGAAACACATGTGGAAAAGCCTTACAAACAAGGTACAAAGAAGGGTGAGCCACCCCCTACCTTAAAATGGCCTCTAATCACAAATTTCAGCCCACAAAGACAGAGTTTTTTATAGCCCAAAAACAACCCAAAAATAGTGGGAAAAAGATAGAAAAACAAGTAAGCAAAGTAAGCTAATAAAGCAAATATTATACCTCTTGAAAAGAAGAGTGATTCTAGGCAACAATTTAAGCCAAAACCAACTTCAAGAGCTCCAAGAAGACCTTAAGGAACCTCAGCTCAAAGGTGGTCAACTTTGGTTAAGGAAGTGTAGGCAAGAGTGTAATGTAACGAGGCAAAAGTGTAGAGAATTTGTAGAGAAAGAGAATTGTAGAGAGAGAGAGAAAAATTTTTGAGTTCAAAATTTTCTAACCTTTCTACAAGGAAGAGGGGGTCTCTATATATAGAAAATATGAAATTTCTACAAGGAGATCCAGCCCTCCACGTGTGGACAAATGCATGAATCTGTGCAACCACCTGGCACAACTGGTATAAAATATCTGTAGAAAACACTAGTGGCCGGCAAGCGACATTAGTGGTTAGCAAACCAAAAGTGATGGCCGGCAAGCCACCAGAGGTTGTAGGGTGGAAAGATCAAGGCCTGGTCCAAAAATAAGACAAAATGAATGCAGGGTTTGAAAAGCTCAAAATTGTAGTGTTCCAGTAAGGACTTCGAGCACTCGGCGAGCAAACAGACTCATCATCGGGTGTACCTGCAAGGACGTCCAAGTCGTAAGGGCCGTAAAAAATGGGGTGTCTACAAATAGTAGTTCACCATTTGCAACCTCATTATAAGTAGTGAACATCTTTTTATTCGTGCAAATGTGTCGAGTTGCCCCAGTGTCAACCCACCACTCTTTGGGATTTCAAACCAAATTAGCCTCAGACACCATAGCAGATAGATTGATGTCATTTACCCCATCAGAGATGTAACCGACTTCTATCACATTGGCTTGATTAGTGGTCATTTTGTTTATACTTCCGCGATCCGTTTTAGGGCGTCGACAATTAGAGGCACGACGTCTAGTCTTGCCACAGTTATAGCATTTTCCTTTGAACTTTGTATTGCTATTGTTGTCGCCTTGTTTAGGACCATCTCGAGCAAACTTCCTTTTCTTGTTATGTGGTTTGGGCACTTGTTTCACTATATTAGCGTTGGACTCAATGAGATTTTTACCATTTCTCTTTTTAGCCTTACGGTTATCTTCCTCAATTTTCAGTCTCACAATAAGTTCATCCATGGTCATCTCTTTGCGTTTATGTTTTAAATAATTTTTGAAATCTTTCTAAGCAGATGGTAATTTTTCTACTAATGTAGCGACTTGGAAAGACTCACTAAGAGACATACCTTCAGCATGAATATCATGCAAAATTAATTGAAAACTTTGAATTTGAGAAATTACCGTTTGGGTGTCTACCATAACAAAATCTAAAAATTTACCGATAACAAATTTCTTTGTGCCAGCATCCTCTGTCTTATATTTTTTCTCCAAAGAATCCCATAATTCTTTTGTTGTTTTCAGATGACTGTAAACATAATGCAGCATGTTGTCTAGGCCATTGAGGATGTAATTTCTACATAGAAAATCAGAATCTTTCCAGGCGTCCACAGCGGCAACAATTTGCTGATCAATTTCACCCTCTTTTAATACTGGAGACTCTTCATGGAGAAACTGGGAAAGATTAAGAGTTGTAAGATAGAACAAAATTTTTTGCTGCCATCTTTTAAACTCGGTGCCATTAAATTTTTTCGATTTTTATCCATGACTTATTGGAACTTGAACATGGTTTTGGGTAAGGACCGAAGTTGTTGTTACAATCGAATTTGGAATACTACTTTCAATTGCAGAAGCCATAATATCTTATTACAAAAATTAGAAAAGCCAAAACCAAAACACAAATTAATTTTCTAATTACTAAAATCAGAAAATAAGTTATAACACAAAATAATTTTACTTTTCGAGTTTCTAAAACCAGAAAAATAAAACATAACACAATAATTTTCTACTTATAAGAACCAAAAAATTATTTTATTGGATTCAAATAAAACAAGTTTATAAAACGAATTTATTAATACAATGAGGACTTATTAAAAAAAACAGGCCAGTCTTAAGATTGTTAGACAATCTTCACTATATTAATTAAATTTCTATTTGTGTGCTCAACAACAAAAAGAACATAAAAAATAAAATAAATTTAAAAGAACGATTTTCCAAAATCTGTTTAATTACAGAAACCAAAAGAAAATTGGAAATAGAGTAGAAGGAAGGAAACAAAATAAGAACAGGAAAATACTTATTGAAAATATTTTCTGAGGATGATCAAGTCCAGTGTTTTACGTTGTCTCCTTAAGACAGATTCGTCCTCTCTAGGGTGCTCATAGATTATGTATCTCCCAGGATGAAATGATTTACAACGAGCAATAGCAGCACTACTAACTGTTCGCACAACGAATACACTTTGTGTTTATACTCTTTCTCACAAAAAATAATAATGCAGCAAAATGCAGAGAGCAATAGCAGAAGCAAGAACGAAAATAATTGAGTGCAAAATCTAAATGAGGGACTGACTATTTAGAGGAGAACTGGTGGCTTTTCAGAACAGGTTTCAATAGGTAAAAACTTGCTCGGGACAATGTTGAACAAGTTAAAACCTATTCAGGTTGAAATTTGAACAGATAACAAACCTGTTCGGTTGGAAGAAAATCTGGATAGGTGTGTTGGACCAAATTGCCAATGTTTCAATATGTTGGGGTCAATTTAGAATTAAGTTTGAATTTTAAACCGAAATTCAAATTCCAAAATGGTAAGAATTTAATTTTAGAAAAAATAAACTTTGAATATTTTAGCCCAAAAAGATAAAAGTATTGGGCCGGACAAGCCTAACCCCACACCATGCACCCGCGCCCAAACGGATGGTGGCGCGCGTGCGTGTGTTTGTTTTGGGTCCAATGGGTCTAGCCCACTTTACCCATAACTTTACCCTTCCACAAAACTTGGGTATATCTTTTTTAGATCCATATTTTAATTATTATCTTCTTTATTTTTGTGTGGTTTCTATTTGTTTTTTTTTTTTCAATTTATTTTAGATGGAGTTGTGAATTTCTATTTTTTTTTTAATTTAATTTATCTGTGATTCTATTTGTTTTTAATTATTATTATTTAGGTAAGTTATGATGCGAGTTAAATATGTAATAGATATATGAGTTTTATTGATTTACAGTATGATAATAGAAGATATTTTCAAATTAGATTTGTTTAGATAGACTTTATAGATTTTTGAAATTTAAAATTGGATATTGAGAGGCAAAAGAAATATTCTGAATAAATAAAAATCAAATTTATTAATTTTATCTGTTTGTATATCTAATTTTTTTTTTTGGTTATGTTATAATATAATATATAAGATATATATGGATACCCACAACTTTCATGAAAAATATTATCTTGTTTTTTTAAGGAGAGAAAAAGAATACAAATTTTAATATTTTTTTCTTGAAAATTGCTGAGAGATATTATGATGGAGGGATTATGAAATATTTTTGTTATCTTCCATTTTTTCCTTATATAATATAGATATAGAGAGATATAGATATAGATATTTATATTTGTTTTAGATATTTTTTTAATATACAAATTACTTTTTAAAGATTTTTTATAAAAATAATTTAACAAGGGGTTTTTTTTTTAAGGTCCCTGGTATTATGATTTTATAGCATAAAGGACACCAACTATTTTCATAATGTCTAAGGTCCCTCAACAATATTTTCATAATGTCTAAGGTCCCTCAACCTTGATCCAGAGAAATTTCAGTCCAGAGAAATTTCAGTCCAGAGAAAATTGGTCCAGAGAAATTCTGACCCAGAGAAATTTCAGTCCAGAGAAAATTGACCCAGAGAAATTCTCTGCATTCAAACCAGAGAAATCCTCTCACTGCACAAATTTAGTGGCCCAGAGAAAATTACCAGAGAAATTTCTGTGAGCTAAATTACCAGAGAAATTTAGATGTTCTGTGAGCTAAATTCAGAATAATCTATTGAGAAATTTAGATTTAGATGTTCTGTGAGCTAAATTCAAACCAGAGAAATTTCTAAATTCAGAAATTTCTTAATAGATGTTCTCAATAAAAATTTCTCAATAGATGTTCTGGGAGAAACCAGAGAAAATGGTCAAAAGAATTTCTCAATCCAGAAATTCTCTGGATTCAAACCACTAAATTTAGATTCAAACCACTGAAAATGATTTAGATGGTTCAAACCACTAAATTCTCTGGTTTCTCAATTTCTCAATTTAGTGGTTTGATTCAAACCCAGAAATTCTCTGGTTTGAGAAAATGGTCAAAAGAATTTCTCAACCCAGAAATTGATGTTCTGAAAATGATTTCTTATTCAGAAAATGGTTTCTCAATAGATGTTCTGAAATTTCTCTGGTTTCTAATTTGAATGTGACTATCCAACATCTAAATTTCGCAATAGATGTTCTCAATAGAAAATCAGTTTGATGGCTTCAGTGACTTGGATACATATTCACAAAGAAAATCTCATCTCCAGAAAATTTCTCTGGATTCAATCCAGAGAAATTCTTTAAAACCAGATAAATTTTCTAAAACCAGAGAAATTTTCTGTATCACAAAAAAAAAAAAAAAAAAAAAAAAAACCTAAAACAATCCAGAGAAATTCTTCAACCACCTCGATCTTCGTCCCCAACACCTTATCTGCTCCCAAGTTATCCAGCTTGGCCATAGGCAGCGGCGAGCTCAAGGTTGCCAAGGATCTTCAATTCAATCCAACTGGCCAGCCTCATCCTCTTGAAGAATGGTAGTTGGATATCTGAAAGTACTTTTTCGAGCTTCGACCTCGATTCATAGGCGACGGCAGCAGTGGTGGACGGTGGTTCTGGTGGTTCTAGTGGCAGCAACGGTGGTGGTTGGATGGACTGTGTGATGAAGCGACTGAGACTCCTTGGTGATGTTGGCGTAGTGTTGATGCCAACCTGCGATGGGGAGAATAGATATAGGTTTTCCAGATCTAGATTGTGGTGATGGTGATGCAAGGACGACGGAGCAACGAGGATGACAGGGGGTAGGTCACCTAAGCTGGGGATGGCGAAGGAGCTGCAGTTGAAGCTGGTAATGGTTACGGTGAGAAGAGGAGAGGGGTGGTCAGATCGGTCTCCGAGCTGGCTAGAAGATACAGTTCGTGTAACAATGGAGGAAGCGGCAGTGAAGTGACGAGATCGGGGGAGAGAGAGAGAGAGGGTGGGAATTTCTCAGGACAACGTGGATGGAGAGGGGATGGGTGAGGGACCTTAGACTACAAAAGAATAGATTGTGGACCTAATCCATTACTAAAAGTTGGATAGGGACCTTATACCGTGTATGGGAGAAGTTAAAAAAGGGTGCTGCAATAACTATGAAAGAAATCAAAAAAGGCTTGTAAGTCGGGAGAAGTCAATAAATACTAAGGTTATTATTATTTTTTTAATCAAAAAATTAAAAAATTAAGATTAAGATATTGGATGTCCCACAAGGCTTGTGAGTTAAAAATTTCATTTTCCTTATATAATATATATAGATATAGATAAGTAAATAGTTTTTTTATATTCTCTACAAGTAAATATTAGCTTTGTTCTCTATGAATGTATAGCTCTCTATCTTTGGTTAAAAACAAAAAAAATAATAAAAAAACAAAAAAAAAAGTTGTCAAAACTGTGCAATTTGATGGCACCGTAGCTCCAGCTGCCCTTAAGGGGCAGCAATATCCCCAAACCCGTTGTGAAGCTTGCTTATAAATATTGTACAGTACAATCGTCTTTGAGTAATAAACATAATTTATCCATTCCAAATTAATCTTTTATCTTTAAGTGGCAGATGTAGTGAGGAGATGGTAATGGCGATTGTGTGGCGACAAATCAAGAGTGCACTGGGGAGGTGGTATTAGAGGTGTTTGTGTGGTAGAGCGAGAGGTAATAGGTCTGCAGAAGAAGTGATGATAATATTAGTAAAGACTATTTTGTTAAGTTAGAAAGATAATCAATTCACTTTCTATCACTAACTGATCAAAATGTTGCCATTATAAAATGTAAAAGGTAGGAACATTAAGGGATTGTTTGGGATGATTTAAATAAGTGTATTTTTTGTCTTTTTACGAAAAGATATGTAAAAAAGTAGAGAAGTGATGTGATGAAAAAAAAAATAAAAAAATAAAAAGATGAATTATTTTGTACATGCCAAACTTGACCTAATATATTTTGTCGGCAGAAACGAATGTAAATGCGAACTAAAATTCACAATTGTCAAAAGTTTCCTTTGGCACGGATTCGAAATATTTTCTTTTTTAATCTTTTGTCAACGTTATCGAATCCTAAATTTCAGAAGCACAGGAATAGCTCAACTACTCTAATTACTAATTAGGCCACACCCACGTGCGGATGGTTCTTCATATTCCAAAGTTGAAACACGTTTCACACCTTTGGTTTAAGCTTCGTTTTTAAAAACAAGTTAAAAAGTCAAAAAGTTACCATCCTATTTAAATCATATCATCTTATTTAAATCGCATCACTTCTTTAATACATCACTTCAAATTCAACCTAAACTCTCAAATAATATTTCATAAAAAGTCAAAACCCAAACCATATTTCATAAAAAGTCAAAAAGTGTACTTATTTAAATCATCCCAAACAATTAAATATAGTGAATGTATTAATAATTTCATCAAATTGGTGTGATATGCACTATCCAATTAAATTAGTAGGATAAATTATCTATTTATCCATTTTTTGATTTGAATTGAATAAGAAAGCATATCAAGGATTATAACTATATTTATCTTCTTTTCCAATCTTACCCTCCATCAATATTTCTTCACAATCTTTATTTTATCAAAATTTCTTCATAAACTTGGTTTTGAAAAAAATTATTAAGAAATAAATAAGAGCAAAATAAAAAGTCCATGTTTGGTTTGTTTTTTAATTATTTTTAAATATATATATATATAATAATTTGATAAAATAAATATCAAAAAATATTTTTAAATTTAAAAAAATTATTTTTAGCCTTCTAAAATATAAAATTATATAAAAATAATAAGTTTTTTAATTTTTAGTCAAGGATAAAAGAGTCTTTTTATTTTATTTTCCAGCTCAGAATATATAATCTCACCCCTACCCCATTATTAATAATCTTACAAATTTGTTAGATTAATTATCTATTAGATTAATAATTCTGAAACAAAATTTCAAAACAAGCCTAGAATTATTGGGCCCATTGATTAATAATCTCAATCTCATGTTCTAATCCTGTCAATCAAACATGCTCTAAGTGTTTTATTTTAAATTTTGTTGATTAAAATAATATAACTCAAGAGATAACATAACAAATATTTCAATATAAGAGTTTCTCTATCAAATTACTTTAGAATTTTGTTGTATTTTCACTTAAAAGTATTTAGCTATACATCTTTTTAATTACATTGTCTAACAAACTCTCTATTATTTTTCTATGTTATTTTTATAGACTTTAATTTAGAATTATTTTTTAGAAACTCAACACAATTAATTTCAAAATATGAAATTCTAAAAAATAACTTTTAAGCACTTTTCAGAAAAGTAAAAAAATTCTACTCTAAAAAAAAGTTAGAGTTTTCTAAAAATACTTTTCAGAAAATTCTACTTTCTTTTTTTTCTGTGTTTTTTTTTTCCTGAATTTTTTTAATATTTTAAGTAATTTTTTTAATTTTTAGACATACCTAACATAAATATACCTAAAAAGTAAAAAATTTGTGAAATTTTTTTTTAAAAATTCACTAAATACCAAAAATACAAAAAAAAAAAAAAACGAGAATTCGATACATTTTTTGTATTTTTATGTATTTATTAATTTTTTAAAAATATTTTTTCACAAATTTTTTACTTTTTAGATTCATATAAGTAAGGTGCATCTAAAAAAGTAAAAAAAAAATGTTTAAAATTTTAAAAATATTCACTTAAACAAAAAAATGAAAACCAAAAAACTCGATTTTCAAAAAATTTAATTTAAAAAACTCAAACCAAACAGATTGATTCACGAGTTACACTTGTTGAATCAAAACCACAAAAATAAAAGGGCAAATTACATATATCTCCCTCGAGGTTTAGCAAAATTACAGATACTCTCCTGAGGTTTGAGAAATTACAGATACCCCCCTGAAGGTACTATTTGCATAACAAATTAGGGGACAAATTGTTATGAAAATATAAATTTCAGAGGACAATTTATTATGAAAATACAAACCTCAGGGGATATCTGTAATTTTCAAAACCTCAGGGAGATATCTGTAATTTAACTAAATCTTGAGGGAGGTATATATAATTTGTCCAAAATAAAAATGGCTAACATAACAACTAATTTGATGGAGGTGAAATTTAGTGATTTACTTATTATTTTAACTAAAATGTATAATTAGTTTGATGAAGATACTCTACGCAGTGTGAAATAGTATTTTTAAATTATTAAATAATCTCTTGCAAATATGCGTGTAGTATACTTTCCTCATCAACAACATCAAATTTATTTTATTTTTAATTATTTGTTGGGGCTTGGTTTTTTTGTTATTATTATAAGGGTAAACTACCAATAGGTCCTACTTTTGAGATTTATTACCCATTAAGTCCTATTGATAAATTTTTTAAGTGATAAAGATAAATTTATCAGTTTTTTATTTTTGTGAATAAATTTATAGTGATAAATTTATCAGTCTCTTTATTTTTATGAATAAATTTATAGTGATAAATTTATCAATCTCTTATTTTTATAGTGTTAAATTTATTAGTTAGGACCTGTAGGTAAATAAGTCTAGTTAATAGGACTGATTGGTAAGTACCCCTTATTATAATATCTTGTTTTGTTTTGATTGATTTTTTAAAATTTTAATTTTTAAGCTTTTGTATTTTTTTGTTTTTATTATTTTTTTAATATTTTAATCAATTTTTTTACCTTTTAGATGCATCTAATCTAGATGTACTTAAAAAATAAAATATTTGTGAAAAATCATTTTAAAATATCAATAAATACATAAGAGTACAAAAATTTTCTTAATTTTTGCATTTTTTTATATTTTTGGTATTCAATGAATTTGTTAAAGATTTTTTTCATAAATATTATATTTTTTAGGTATTTATATTAAGTATATCTAAGAATTAAAAAAAAATTATTTAAAATATAGAACAAAAATCATTGGGAAAAAAAAAACACCAAAAACCAGAAAGTTCAATTTTCAAAAAAAAAGGAATCAACCAAACAATGATTTATTTATTTATTATTTATTATTTATTTATTTATTTTTTTTTTTGAGGTTGGTTTGGTTTCGTTGTAGGAAAAGTACAAAGTAGTTTGGGTGAGCTAGTGGAATAAAGACAAGCCACCAACTTTGCGCCATGCTAACCAAAATGAGGATAGAGTCAAGTCCCAATTAAACCACAATTGATTTGTAACTATTTAATGGTAAACGAGTTGAATATTAAAATTTTAAGAACTTAAAATGTGTTTAACTTTAATTTATTTATTTAATAAGTTAATTTCAAATAAAATTTTAATAAGTTGAACATTGGTTGAACTCAATTAGTTTGAATTTTTTTTTTTCTTTATGGTGCATATAAAATTACCAAGTCAAGTAATAAATTATTCAAATTTAATTTAAAAATTTAACAATTTTAAAATATATTCAAGTTTAATTTATTTATATAATGAATTGATCTCAAATGAATTTTTGACGAGTCAAATATGATTCAAATCCAAATAACTTAATTCATTTAATTGCTTTATTCTTACAATATAGCTTCACAACACTCATATCAAGACATTTATACAATTATCTTATAAAAGTGATCCCCAAAAATAATAATAATAATAAATTTTATTATTTTAATCAATAAAATTTAAAATAAATTATATTTCACCCTTTTATGTTTGACTACTTTGTCACTTTGGCCCTTAAATTATTTTTTTTTCACTTTAACCCCTTTATTTTTCAAGTTTTTTTTTTCTTAGTTTACTCATAAAGCTAATTTCAGTTCAAAATTAGACATAAAATATTATAATAACTGTCCCACAATATCAAAAAAAATATATTATTATATTAGAGTTTAAGTTTATATTAGAGATATGAGTTATATGTAATAAATATTTTTATGACACGTGATTGTTAATTTGTTATTTTTGTCTAATTTTTAACAAAAATTAACTTTAAGAATAAATTTTAAAAAAATTAAAATATAACGGATTAAAGCAAAAAAAAATAAAATTTGAAAACTAAAATAAAAAAATAATCAAAGATAAAGGGGATCAAGTAGGAACACAGTATATTGTCTGTTACCCAATTGTCTAATTTTCCCAATCAAACGGCTCATATTCGTGGAATATTCTCTCTCGTATCCAAAAATTCTCTCGGGAATATGAGTAAAATTCAATCACGCCACGTGTGGTATATGGGTAGGAAATGGGTCATCGCACAGTATATTGTGCCTTAATTTGAAGTGTATTATAAATTTAGTTTTATGATCCGACTCATGTATTTTGTAAGGTTTGTTGAGTATTTCATGCTTATTAAAAATTATATTAATTGGATATCAATAACTATATGATCGATAACTAAAAAAATAAACAATAAGTTTTTCTTTTGAGAAATAACATTAAAAATATGCAATTCGATGATATAGTTATTAATATCCGATTAATATAATATTTGGTAGGCATGAAATACTTAACAAACTTTACCAAATGATCGGTTCGAATTATAAAAATAGGCCCATAATACACCTCAAATTGAGACACAACAGTGACCCCATTTCCATATGGGTAATGTTAGAGATTTAAAAATTTAATTAAAAATTTTATCAAATGTTTCATATAGATGTGAGATTCACATAATGTGGATCTCATGTAGATCTCATGTAAGTCCCACACTTATATGAGACATTTGGTAAATTTATGATAAAATTTTTAAAATCTCTAACATTTTTTATGGTATATTTTGATCTTAATCCAACAGACGAAAACCTAAACACTTGTTAGTTGGGGATTTTTTTAATTATTTTTCACGTACGAAATTTGGATTGAGAAAATTAATCTAGCATCCCTCTTCGATTTTTAATAATGAGAGAGGTACTTAATATTTTTATTTGTAATTTAAGATCCCTAACCTACATTCATATATTACATCATCTCTCTCTCTCTCTATATATATATATCTACATATATCTATATATATCTGTGAATTTTGATTTACACTGCAAATCTTTGATTAGGACTCTATATATATATATATATAAGAAGAATTGATATCGGGGTGGTGTTTCTGAAAGAATCGATTAAAAAATTAGTCCAACACGTAGTTTGTGTTTAAAAATGTAAGAAATTAGGTATGACAGTAGATGATATCTCTGCTATCTGCCTTTTCTTCTACAATTCGGCATCCTCAAGCTTCTATAGCTGTCTGGGTGTATATTCTTTCTATATTGTACTTAAAAATGAATATAGAGTTGAATGACAAATATATTGATAACTATGTCCCTGTTTTTCTGTATAAACGATATATATATATATATTTGTAAGACACATATTTACATTACTTATTGAATTATTTCCCTTATAGAGGGAACAATTAAAGGGTTGACAATAAACCATTCCATTTTTTTTTTCTCTCTCTTCTCTGTATAATACACAAAGAAACTTCTTCAAACTAGAAAAATTTTCAAAACATAGAGAAAATAAAAGAAATTTTTCTGAGTTTGGGCCAAAATTTTGATTGATTTTTTTCTAGCATCTGAATTTTCCATGAACCATCAAATTATGATTTGATTTTCATTGGTTAGTTGTCTCCTTATGTGTAATTTTTCTCTTGAGATGAATTTTCTCTGACATCATAATTTTTTCTAAACACATTGGATTCACTTTACTGTACGTGCCTTGCTTGATGTTCTATGGCTAATTGTCTTTTTCATTTTCTCTCCAATTTTCTCTAGCATTTTAATTTTGCTATGACCACATTAAACTCCCACTAATTTGTGTTGTTTATTTGATTTTCACTGATTAGTTATTCCTTAAGCTGGATTTTCTCTGGCCTTTGAATTTTTCTTGAAAACATTTAACTCTCATTAATTTAGGTTACTTATTTGATTTTCACTGATTAGTTGTCTTCTTATGTGTAATTTTCCTTTTGAGATGAATTTGCTCTAGCACAAAGATATCCTCTTTAGATTAATTTTCTCTGAACACATTGGACTCTTTTTCTCTCTGTGCGTTGCCTAATTTTCTCTGGCTAGTTGTCTCTTTGATTTTCTCTAGAATTTTCTCTAGCATTTGAATTTTTCTTGCCCACATTAAGCTTTTGCTAATTTATGTTTCTTGTTTGATTTTCACTAGATTTCTAATTTCTAATTTTATTTTTGATCATTTGGGATGTGTAGGTAGCGTTTGGTAATGTTTACGTTTTTGGTCTATGTTTACAAAAACTCTATAAACTGGTTTTTGTTTATTTTTAGAAAAACATAAATTATAAACGCGTTTGATTTGAACAAAATATTTTTAAAAAATTTAAAAATATAAACTAAAAAATATGTTTGTTTAGGCCTAAAATATTTATATTTATTTTTATTATTTATGACAATGAGATCACACACATTATAATTGAAAAAAAAGTTAATTAAAAAAATAATTGAAAAAAAAATTAATTGCAAAAATAATTGAAAAAATTTTAATTGGGAAAAAAAATTAATAGAAAAAAAGATTAGTTGAAAAAAAAATTATTTGAAAAAAAAATTAATTGAAAAAAATTAATTGAAAAAATAATTTATTAAAAAAATTAATTGAAAAAAAAATTATTTGAAAAAAAAATTGAAAACTGAAAATGTAAACTCATTTCTTGAGTTTACATTTTTTCCTCAAATTTATAGACTGAAACAACTATTTATAATCCAAAAAAATTATCAAACAAGTTTTTATGACAGTTTTTAAAATTTTTGTAAATATCAACTGAAAACTAAAACAGAATGGTTACCAAACAGACCCGTAGTATTTGCTATTTTTTAAAATGTAATTAGATTTTGTGTTTTAAGTTCTTTGATGAACTTAACATAGTGTTTTCTTGTAAAAATTATAGAAAAATTAGTTTGTGAGTAACTCAATTGTTTATGTAATTTTCTTTGACTTGTTCAAAACACAAAGAAAATTGTGAGCAAATCAGACAAAATTGGTCAAAACACAGAAAAATT
This sequence comes from Camellia granthamiana, assembly GCA_036172215.1. NCBI lineage: Eukaryota > Viridiplantae > Streptophyta > Magnoliopsida > Ericales > Theaceae > Camellia > Camellia granthamiana. The sequence continues at coordinate 63,138,847 of CM069913.1, read as the reverse complement.
TGTGAGCAAATTAGATAAATTTCAAGCCACTCTGTGTTTCGAAATTTCTTTATATTGAAATTTCTCTGCTTCAAAATTTCTTTGGATTGAAATTTGAGAGACCTCAACTATTACGAAAATATTTTATGTTTTTTATGTTATAAAATCTTAATATGAGAGACCTTAAAAAAAAATTCCCCATATGTTCGAATTATAAATTTTATTACAAATTAAAAAAAAATTAAGTGAAATACAAATGAAACTAATTATATTTTATTATATTTTATCTATATTTTTCTTTTTATTTTTTAAATCTCTATTTAAATTTATAATTTAAACACAATCTTAAAAGATTTAAAAAAAGGGTAAACTACCAATAGGTCCTACTTTTGAGACTTATTACCCATTAAGTCCTATTGATAAATTTATTAAGTGATAAAGATAAATTTATCAGTCTTTTATTTTTATGAATAAATTTATCAATATCTTATTTTTATAGTGTTAAATTTATTAGTTAGGACCTGTAGATAAATAAGTCCAGTTAATAGGATTAATTGGTAAGTACCCCTTAAAAAAACATTAACCTAACCTCGTTGACTCTTGCATAAAAGTATTTTTAAAGAAAATTAACTCAAAATAATTATATTTTTATAAAAGTATAAGTAATCTTTATGTGAAAATTATGGTATAAGACACAATTCTAATTTACTTTGATTTGCATCTCCATAAAAATATAATTATTTTAAAATTTTCCCTTTTGAACAGAATTTTTTCTTTTTGTCTTGTCCTTTTTAAAATACAAAAAATAATTGTTGAGATTTTTTTATGAAACCACTAATTTTTAGAAAATAATATTTAAAATTTTTATAAACTACTTTTACATAGAAATAAACTTTTTTTTTTTCTTTTAACTTTTATGGTTTTTGTTTTGGAAAAAACAAAAAAACAAAAAACTAAAGAGCTAATCAGCCTCTAGCACCTGGTCCAATAGTTTAGTGGTGAGGTTGTGGGCTGGATAAGAACCTTGAAAAGTAAACTGACCACACATTTTCTTTGCTCTATCTATGCCATCATTGCCAATGCAATGTATATCCATTTTTAGTTTTCTGTTTTTTTTAAGACACGTGTCAATCTCTAATTAGGAGTGGATGGGTACATTCCATGGCCGATTCGCATGGTTGCTTTTTTTCTTTCTAATCTTAGGTGGAGAAGTAACCCTTGTACTTGTTCGAGTAGGAAAAAGCAACTTACTCTCCTCACGGCATTGACTCCATTTTCCTTTGAAAAATGGTTGAGGCTTGCAACAAAAATTTTTTTTTTTTTGAATAAATTACACTTATTTTCTTGAAATTTAAAAGAATATATATATAGTAAGTTTCATAATTTTGACATAATTATATTAAATTTTCTTAAGATTTTAATTCATATAATATTTAGTTTTATTTTTATCAATAATTCATCAATTATATAGATAAAAAAATAATATATCATCTAAATGCATATTTTCCCCTTAATTTTCTTTGTATTTTCATATAATTTATATTAGTTGTTGGATAATTTTCATTGTATTTGAAAAATAAATTCTGTTTGTCTACTTAACAACAAACGGAATACAGAAGAAATAAAGAAAATGAAAGAGTCTGTTTGATTATAAAAATCAAACCAGAAAATAAAAATAAAATAAATAAAATAGATTTTTATTTTGTTACAAAAACAAAATGAAAATCTGAAACAAAAAAAATAATAAAACATAAAATAAATTAATTACTTACCAAATTAATTTCTTGAACAAATTTTATGATCATTGTTGAACAAATTTTATGATCAAGTCCAGTGTTTAATACCGTGTCTTTAAGACAGATTCGTCCTCTCCACGGTACTTTCAGATTGTGGACGTTTATTTCCCAGGATAAAATGATCAACAGCAAACAGTAGCAGCACTACAAATTGTTTGCACAACGAACACACTTTGTGTATACATTCTTTCTCACAGAAAATTAATTATACTTTTTCTCACAGAAAATTAATGTAATTAATGCAGCAAAATGCAGAGATGAATGGCAGCAGAGAAGAACGAAAAATCGAAGTGAAAGAATCAAATGAGAGACTTGTCTATTTATAGGTGTAAAAGTGACTTTTCAGTTTGATTTACATAGGTAATAAACCTGTTTGAACAGGTAGCAGATCTGTTCGGTTTGAATAAACAGATATGGCACTGTTTGGGTTTGAATTTGAACAAATAACTGAATCTATTCGATTTCTTTAAACAGATCTGGACCTGTTTGGGTGTAGGAAAAACTGGACAAAATTTTTTCAGAATTAATTTGAATTTTGGATAGAAATTTTATTTTACTAAAGAATAAAATAAAATTCAAATATTTTTAGTCCAAAAAGATAGGTATTGGGTTAGACGAGCCCAACCTCACACTACGCACCAGCGTCCAAGCCCAGGCCTAGCCTAACCTACCCGACCGACCGGACGGACGGGCGGCAGCACGTGCGTATGTTTATTTTTGGGTCCAATAGGTCTAGCCCACTTTTCCCATAACCTCCCTCTCTACAAAACTTGGGTGCCCCTTGGGGCCTACCCTAAGATACAAACCCATGCTTTATAAACCCAAAAAATTCTTCCCACCAAACCAATGTGGGACAAGCCTTTATTCAAACTTTTAAGGATTTTCTACCAAAACTCCATTTCCATGGAGCTCACTTTGACTTCAATTTCCCATTCACCCGATAATAGTTTTGAGCAACCAAATATATCACGTGAATCATAACGCGACATTGAACGCGTTACCACTTAGACCCGCTAACTTTGGCACATGGGTCCCACCTAAAAAATAGACCAAAGTTTAGGAAAAATTTAATTTTCCAAAACCATTTCTAACAATCCCTCACATAAATGGAATTTGATGACAACGAAAATGCAACAATATGTAGAATTTGTCAAAAAAGCATAAATCGAAAATATCTTGCATTAGGATAGGTAACTTTTAGTCTTGAACCTTCCCTAGTGATAATCTATCTGACTTAGTAACTAACCAATGGACGCGATGCTTTGAATTGTTCTTAAGTGTTTCTAGAGAATTTAGCCTCTTCATTCTTATAGAACCGACCTCAGTTCGACACTCATATAGGTGATTCTTATTGTGAGTATTTCCTTTATACTCGTCTTGATTTTTATGCCTAAATCAAGATATAAGTAATTATTAAAAGCAAAGCTTATCCTTAAACCCCTACATACAACATATGTTGCAGACATCACTCTTACCATAGGAATGGGTAGGGAATTTTAATCCCTTAGTGATTTCTAGTGAGCCACACATAACTTAGTTGTCCCTTTGAACTTAGTTCTTGGGATCTCCAGTCATATAAGTAGGGTTACCATTATGATGACTCTTAAGTAATAGGCTTTAATCCCATTCCCTTTGATGAACTATACATTTGTTCTTTTGTTAAACCTTTTGTTAACGGATCCGCAATATTCTCTTTAGATTTTATATAATCTATTGAGATTATTCCATTTGAGAGTAATTGCCTTACAGCATTATGTCGACGATGAATATGTCGTGACTTACCATTATATATATGATTTTGTGCCCTATCTATTGCAGATTTACTATCACAATGAATGCAAATAGCTGGCATAGGTTTTGACCACATTGGAATGTCTTCTAAGAAATGACGAAGCCATTCTGCTTCTTCTCCTACTTTGTATAAAGCAATGAACTTAGATTCCATTGTGGATCGTGCGATGCATGTTTGTTTCATGGATTTTCGAGAAACAGCAGCACCTCCCAGAGTAAAGACATATCCACTAGTGGATTTTGAATCTTTAGTATCCAATATCTAATTGGCATTGCAATAACCTTCGAGCACTGCAGGATATCGAGTAAAGTTCAAACCATGATCACGGGTAAATCTTAGATATCTAAGAATCCCGAATTATCGCTTCCAATGGTCTTCTCCGGGGTTACCAGTGTACCTACTCAATTCACTAACAGCATAAGCTATATCAGGAAGAGTACAATTTATTAGGTACATTAGGCTTCCAATGATTTGAGAGCATTTTAACTGAGACACCGCATCACTTTTATTTTTTGATAAATAAAGACTGATATCTATAAGTGTTCTAGCTACATTCATATCATCCTTGATAAATTTACCAAGAATTTTCTCAATATAATGTGATTGAGATAATGCATATCCGTCAGATGTTTTAGTAATTTTCATTCCTAATATTACATCTGCGACCCCCCATATCTTTCATATCAAATCTTTTGTTCAGCATTTGCTTAGCTAATTTGATCATGTTTTGACTGCTTCTAATGATAAGCATGTCATCCACATAAAGACAAACGATGATATAACCTTTGTCTTTTTTTTAATATAGACGCACTTGTCACATTCGTTTATCTTAAACCCATTAGTAAGCATAGTACAATCAAATTTTTCATGCATTGCTTAGGTGTTTGTTTTAATCCATAAAGAGATTTTACAAGCCGACAAACTTTTTTTTCTTTCCCGGGCACTACAATCCCTTCAGGTTGCTCCATATAGATCTTTTCATTTAGATCACCGTTTAAGAAAGCTGTCTTAACATCCATTTGATGTATTTCTAAATTATACAATGCTGCAATAGCAATAAGCATGCGAATGGATCTTATTCTTGTTACAGGGGAATATGTGTCAAAATAGTCCATACCTTCCTTTTGTCTATAACCTTTTACCACAAGTCTTGCTTTATACTTGTTTATTAAACCATCTGCTTTTATTTTTCTCTTGAATATCCATTTATATCCAAGAGGTTTAGAATCGGGTGGAAGATCCACCAATTCCCAAGTATGATTTTGCATAATGGATTCAATTTCATTATTAATAGCCTCTTTCCATAAAGGTGCTTCAGAATTTGTCATTTAGGGGTGGACAGCGGTTTATCCGATCCGTACAACCCGCCTAAACTGACCCTAACCGCACAAATCCGACCTTACCCGCATGCATAAATAGGGCGGATGCGGGTCTATTTTTCCACCCAAAATATGGTTTGGGATAGACCCGACCCTACCCTCACAGATCCATATCCGCCTGCAAGTTATATATAAAATAAAATATAAAAAAAATTTCCCCACTCCCAAATATATTTTTTTGAACAGAACCCCACTTCACTCCCAGATTGATCCAAAAAAAAAATCCTTTTTGGTCATTTCCTCTCTCTCTACCCAGCTCTTTCTCTATCTCTCTTATCTTGCCATTGTCTTTCTTTCTCTCTCTCACTTCACCTACCGGTCTTTTCTCTCCTTTCCGTCACCGTCACCACCATCATCTCTCGCTTCCTTACTCGCAGTCACTGCCATCTCTTGCCTTCTTACTCGCAGTTTCTTTCCTCTCCTCCCCCTCAGTATCCATCTCTCTCATCTCCTCTCGCCGTGACGCTGTCGTCTCTCGCAGATTAGCCCCTGCTCCATCGTTGCTCCATTACCCAGCCATATGTTGTTTGCTCGCCGCTGTCCCCTTATTTTCTCCCTATCGCCGTCGCAAATCGTAAACTAGATCTGGAAAATGTAGACACTGCACCAAAAAAAAAAAGTGTTTCATTGCACAAAATATGAGTCCCAAATCTGAAATCCCCCATGGCTGATGGCTTGATATGTCCCAGTTTCATTGCTCAAAGTGTTTCAGCCTGGTTTGTATGAAATTGTTTGTTTTGCTTTATGTTTTTGTTTTTGTCCAAAAGAATCTCTGAAAAAGAGGGAAGGGGGAAGGCCCCAAAGCAAAGCCCAAGAATCAAATTAAAAAAAAAAAAAAAAATCTAATTTACAAACCGCACGCATTCGCCAGCACAACCGCACGACCCACCCGTGCAACCCGCAACCCGCATTGCGGGCAGACGCGGTTTCATTTTTTCCTAACCTGCACCAATCAGGCGGGTCCAACTCGCCACTTGAACCGCGCATAACCGATCCGTGAACACCCCTACTGTCATTGCTTCCTTAAAGCTTTGAGGTTCATTTTCTAACAGGTATGTTAGAAAATTTGGACCAAAGGATTTTGATGTTCTAACTCTCTTACTTCGTCTTCGTTCATCATCAGTTAAATCCTACTAATCGAGACTATTACTAGTATCTTGCGTTTGATTGTCATTAGTCTCTTGACTTTGTGTACAATCATAAGTTCTTTTATGTGAACTTAATTCATGTCCTTTCTTATAAGGAAAGACATGTTCAAAAAACACAGCATTCCTTGACTCTATAATAGTGTTCACATTTACATCATGTATTTCTGATTTATAAGTCAGAAACCGATATGCACTACTATTCTGAGCATAACCAATAAACACACAATCTACTATTTTTTTTGTCATATCTTAGTCTTTTTAGGAATAGGAACTTCTACCTTTGCGAAACACCCCCACACTTTTAAGTATTTGTAGGAAGGTGGTCGACCTTTCCATAATTCATAAGGAGTGCTGTTGGTTTTCTTGTAGGGTATTCTGTTAAGAACATAATTAGCAGGCAATATTGCTTCCACCCACAAGTTCTGTGGTAAGCTTGAACTTAGTAACATGGCATTCATCATTTCTTTAAGGGTTCTATTCTTTTTTTCAGTAATTCCATTTTGCTGTGGAGAATAGAGTGCTGTAGTTTGGTGAATAATGCCATGTTGTGCACAAAATTCATTTAATGGTGCATCATATTCACCACCTCCATCACTTCTAACAATTTTAATGGTTTTTATAAGTTGATTTCAACTTTAGTTTTGTAGAGTTTAAACATTTCTAAGGCTTTATCTTTACTTCTAAGTAAGTATACATAACAATATCTTGTGTAATCATCGATAAATGTTATGAAACACTTTTTTCCTCCTCTAGTTTGAACAAATTTAAGATCACATACATCTGTATGAATTAATTCTAGAGGTTCGGTTTTCCTTTTAACCTATTTAAATGGAGCCTTAGTTAGTTTCGTTTCTACACAAATCTCACATTTGTGATTAGGATCAATTTCAAACTTTTGTATATAATCCAAACCAATTAATCTACGTAAAGCATCAAAATTTACATGTCCTAATCTACCATGCCATAAATTCGACTCAAGAATACAAGCAAAAGATGTGTTATTCTTATTAATAGCAAGTTTTGGTACAACTGTCATTACATTCAACTTGAAGATACCATCACTCACGTATCCCTTACCAACATACATACCACTCTTTGTTAATACAAATTTATCAGACTCACATACAAGCCTAAACCCATTTTTACTTAACAGAGAACCAGAAACTAAATTTTTCCGAATGTCTGGAGCATGCAGTACATTATTGAGGGTAAGTTTCTTCCTTGATGTCATCTTCAAGATCGCCTTTCCTTGTCCAGCCACTGTAGAAGTAGAAGAATTTCCCATGAAAAGTTGTTCACCATTTGCAGCCTCAACGTAAGTAGTGAACATCTTCTTGTCTGCACAAATGTGACGAGTTGCCCCAGTGTCAACCCACTATTCCTTGGGATTTCTAACCAAATTAGCCTCAGACACCACATCAAATAGATTGATGTCATTTACCCCGTTAGAAATGTAATCTAATTCTATCACATTGGCTTGATTGGTGGTCTTTTTGCTTGTTCTTCCGCGGTCTTTCTTAGGGCGGCGGTAGTCAGAAGCTCGATGTCCGGTTTTGCCACAATTATAGCATTTTCCTTTGAACTTCTTGTTGCCATTGTTGTCGCTTTGTTTAGGACCATCTCTAGTAAACTTCCTCTTTTTGTTATGTGGTTTGTGCAATTGTTCAACCACATTAGCCTTAGACTCAATGGGATTTTTACCATTCCTCTTTTCAGTCTTTTGGTTATCTTCCTCAATTCTTAGTCTTACAATCAATTCATTCATGGTCATCTCCTTGCGTTTATGTTTTAAATAATTTTTGAAATCTTTCCAAGCGGGTGGTAACTTTTCCACTAAGGCAACGACTTAGAAAGACTCGCTAAGAGACATACTTCAGAATGAATATCATACAAAATTAATTAAATTTTTTGAACTTGAGAAATTACCGTTTAGGAGTCTACCATAAAGAAGTCCAGAAATTTATCGACAACAAATTTCTTTGTACCGACATCCTCTGTCTTGTATTTTTTCTCCAAAGAATCCCACAATTATTTTGCTATTTTTAGAGGGCTGTAAACATTATACAACATTTTGTCAAGGCCATTTAGGATATAGCTTCTGCATAGGAAATCAGAATGTTTCCAAGCATCTACAGCGGCAACAACTTGCCGATCATTTTCATCTTCTCTATAGCGATCCAGGTTTTTCCCCGACCTTGTTGTGTTCCGGACTCAGATTCCGTGGTTGTATGTTATTGTCTATATCTTATTTCCATCCTTTAATTCTTTGAATTTGAGTTTTGGGACTTGTTGGGTGAGTTTAGAACATGTTGGTTATGAGTTGGTACAAGTGGTTGCTGTCCAGGTTTTGGCCTCTTCGCTCGAGCAAGGGTTTTTGCACTCGAGCGAGCCTTGAGTGTGTGTCTCTTCGCTCGAGCTAGCATTCTTGCACTCGAGCGTGCATCTGCGTCTTTGTAGACCTGAAGGTTGGTATATTCTTCACTCGAGCGACGCTTCTTGCGCTCGAACGAGCCTTGTGTTATATGTTCCTTCGCTCGAGCGAGCATTCTTGAGCTCGAGCGTGCGTCTGCGTTGGTGGCAGACCTGAAGCTTCGCATTGTGTGCTTGAGTGACGATTCTTGCGCTTGAGCGAGCCACTTGTTGTGTCTGGTTGCTCGAGCGACAAGTCCTTCGCTCGAGCGAGCCTCGCATATATCAGTTCGCAGCAAAAATGAAATACACCATTTTTAACCTTCTTTCTTCTTCAAAACCCTAGATCGGCAACTCCTCTCTCTAAAATACTCATTCTCTCTACAAATACTCTATATTCTAGGGTCATTCTACCTTACTCCCTTTGTTAAAAAGCTTGAGCATTGCGTGGGCTTCCTTTTGATCCGAAAAATGTGGGATTTGGAGCATCTTTGGGTTTCTCTCTTCTTCTCCTTTGAGCTTCTACACTTAAGGTAGGGATAATCTACTTTTTAATATGAGTTTTGACCTAGATATTTGTCGTTTTGTATAAATAGTGGGGTTTTGGGAAGTTTGGGTGAAGTTAGGGTTTGAGTTTGAATTTATGAAAGAGGGGTTTTCTATTTTGGGCTCTATGTGTATGTGATTTCTTAAAATGGGGTTATTGGTGTATAATTGTTGAAATGGTGAGATTTAGACCTTCGGGTCAATGTTTTGGAATTGGAGAAAAATTGCCCTAAATTGAGTTTAATCAACTAGTTGTGTAATTAATGAAATTGGCTTGGAAATTATGGAATTGAAGGAACATGTGATTAAATGGTGTAGTTGGATTAATAAGTCACTCACCTATGGAAAAGTTGATAAATTATCTGTTGATAGATTTATTTATTTGTTTAGAAATATCTATTTTGGGCTATTGATGGAGGATAACTATGATTGTTGTAGAGAATGCATGATGATTAGGCAAATTAAAACTAATCAATTAGATTATGTCATTGAATATGACGATTGGATTAAACTATTGAATGTGTGATTTATTTGGTCATTGTATATGACAAAGTGTTTAAATATATTGTATATGTATCTTTGTTTGGGAGGAGATAGGGGATGTACTCCATTGTGTGGGAGGAGATAGGGGATGGACTCTATTGATAATTAAGTTAGCCAGAGTGTCCAGGGTGAAAGTCCCGGAATCTTTTATATATGTATGGGTGCCGGTTCCCTCGGACGTGATTTTGTAAAATGGCAAGATATTGAAATGTTGAAGTGATGAATGTGTTGAATTGTGAACCATTGAGTTGTAGTCTCATGTTGGTTGTTTTGATAATAATGAACTTGATAAATTGATTTACCCGACATGGGGAAAAATGGAAATGAAATGACGTATTGGCTATCTATATTAACTGATCTTGAAAAGAATATATATATTGGTTAAGGATGTTGCTCATGTCTTAGTTGATTCTCATATATTGTTTAGCATATCTCTACTGGGCTTTGGCTCACCTTACTTGGGATATCATTTTTCAGGTACAGGTGATATGCCGCCTCCAAGATCTTAGCTTGGGAGGTTTAGGAGTTAAGGGCTTCATTTTGTTATTTTGTTTTGACGTTAAATGTAAATTCAAGCCGAGGGCTTTACATGTAATAGAGTTAGAACTCTTCTTTTGTTGTAACCAAGTGTTGACTTAGAAAGCTGTAAGCCCGTACAGTATTTGTTTTGTTGCTTATCTGTAATATTTTTGTAAAGAAGACTCTGATGAATGAAAATATAACATCTCTTTCATATTGAAGGATCTTATGAATAATTTACTTATATTGTATTTTGAGGGCGTTACACTCTCTAAATACTGGAGCCTCTTCACGAAGAAACTGGGCTAGATTTAGAGTTGTAAGATAAAACAGCATTTTCTGCTGCCATCTCTTAAACTTAGTGCCATTAAATTTTTTCGGGTTTTCTTTATAATTTATTGGAACTTGAACATGGTTTTAGATAGGGATCGGAGTCGTTGTAACGATCGGATTTGGAGCACTATTTTCAGCAGCCATAATATCTGATTACAAAAATCAGAAAAACCAAAACACAAATTGATTTCCTAGTTACTAAAACCAGAAAATAAATTATAACACAAAATAATTTTATTTTCCTTGTTACTAAAACTAGAAAAATAAAATACCACAATAATGTTCTGTAACACAAATTAATATTCTGCAATTGTTAATGACACCAGTATATTACTACTAGTTGTTAAAGAAAATAAATAGTATATTATTACTATTTATCAAATAGTAAATTACTATTATTTGTATTTTCCAACCAGAATATCACTTTATAAAAGCATAGAAAATTAAATACAATGAAGACACCAAAAAATAATATGTCTTAAGATTGTTAGACAATCTTCACTGTCCTTGAAAAATAAATTATGTTTGTGTACTTAACAACAAACGGAATACAGAAGAAACAAAGGAAATGAGAGAGTTTATTTGATTACAAAAATCAAACCAGAAAATAAAATAAAATAAATAAAACAGATTTTTATTTTGTTACAAAAACAAAATGAAAATCTGAAACAAAAAAATAATAAAACATAAAATAAATTAATTATTTACCAAATTAATTTCTTGAACAAATTTTCTGATCAAGTCTAGTGTTTAACACTGTGTCCTTAAGATAGATTCGTTCTCTCCACAGTACTTTTATATTGTGACGTCTATCTCCTAAGATAAAATGATTAACAGTAAACAATAGCAGCACTACAAATTGTTTACACAATGAACACACTTTGTGTATACACTCTTTCTCACAGAAAATTAATGTAATTAATGCAGTAAAATGCAGAGATGAATGACAGCAGAGAAGAACGAAAAGAGTGAAACAATCAAATGAGAGACTTGTCTATTTATAGGTGTAAAGATGACTTTTCAGTTTAATTTAAACAAGTAATAAACCTGTTTGTACAAGTAGTAGATCTGTTCGGTTTGAATGAATAGATATGACACTGTTCGGATTTGAATTTGAACAGATAACTGAATTTGTTCAGTTTCTTTAAACAGATATGGATTTGTTTGGGTATAGGAATTTGTTCGATTTCTTTAAACAGATATGGACCTGTTTGGGTGTAAGAAAAATCGGACAGATTTTTTTCAGAATTAATTTGAATTCTGGACAGAAATTTTATTTTACCAAAAAATAAAATAAAATTCAAATGTTTTTGGCCCAAAAATATAGGTATTGGGCCGGACAAGCCCAACCTCACACCATGTACCCGCGCCCAAGCCGCGCTCCACCCGACCGGACGTATGGCGTACGTGTGTTTATTTTTGGATATAATGGATCTAGCTCACTTTATCCATAACCTCACTCTCTACAAAATTTGGGTACCCCTTAGGGCCTACCCCAAGTTACAAACTTATGTTTTATAAACCCAAAAAATTCTTCCCACTAAACCAATGTGGGACAAGCCTTTATTCAAACTTTTAAGGATTTTCCACGAAAACTCCATTTCCATGGAGCTCACTTTGGCTTCAATTTCCCATTCACTTGATAATGGTTTTGAGCAACTAAATATACCACGTGAATCACAACACAACTTAGAACGCGTTACCACTTAGACTTACCAACTTTGGCGCATGGGTCCCACCTAAAAAATAGGCCAAAGTTTAGAAAAAATTTAATTTTCCAAAATCTTTTCAAACATTAGTTTCGGTGCATTTAACCATATTGCAAAGATGTCAATATAATTGTATCAAAACTATAAATCTTACTATATTTTTTTTAAATCTCATAAAATGTCAATGTAATTTATTCAACAAAAAAAAAAAAAAGTTTATTTTCGCACTCAAATATGTTAGAAAACATTCTCTCTGTTTCTTTTTCTTTTTTAAAATAATTTTTATGTCGAGAAAAAATGTGCTAAAATGTTTCTATCATTGTTGCACATTGGCAAAAACTTAGGATGCAATTGAAGTCTCTTTTAAAGAGTTTGAACAAGCTAATATTATAAATGTTACGTATTTGTGTTAACAATTATTACAACTCTTCACCTCTACTATTATTGTTTTCGTTGTCATAACTGTTATCGTTATTTCATTATCACAATATCCATTCACGGTCACTATACCACCGCCACCACCCTCCTTTTAGCTCTACTAGATTACCCCTCCATTACTACAATCACCATCTCTCTATATCTACCACCATTGTTATTGGTGCTATAAGCACCATAGTTACCTCCACCACCATTACTACTATCACCAACTTACCAATATAAAATTTAAAAATTATAAATTTATTACACATATAAAATAACTTGTTTTACTTAAACATTTAATTTTTATCAAACAACCTGATAGAGTAAAAAAGTCAACATTCAATTTTAAACTTAATTTTTATTTTTTAATTTTATCAAACGCCACCGTATATATCTTAAGAAGAAAGTAAGACATCTTACCCATTCCTGCGAGTATAAGCAATATGCAAAGTCAAAAAACAGCCCATCAAAGTGATGATGTAATTAGTTCAAAAAAAAAAATAAAAAATAAAAAAAATAAACTAAAAAAAAGTGATGATGTAATCCCACAAAAGGACATGAAACCCTTACAAATAAAAAGGCTAGCCCTCTCCTTGCAAACATTTCAAACACCCTCTCTTCTCATCTCCTACTAAGCCTCGCCTTATCATCTAGGACAAGATAAGAAAACTACTCTCAATTTTTCTTAGAACCCATACTATCTTTTCATTTGGTAGACTAATTGGAGGAACCAATATATATTGTCACCCATCTATTGCTTTTGATCTTCTTTGACATTCATTCATACAACAATGGTGGGAAAGAATAGTTCAAACCTGCCTCCTGGCTTTAGGTTCCACCCAACTGATGAGGAATTAATCATATATTATCTCCGAAACCAGGCCACGTCACGGCCATGCCCGGTATCCATCATCCCAGAAGTTGATATCTACAAATTTGATCCTTGGGAATTGCCTGGTTAGTCACAAATACAGTAAAACCACCCGTTAATTGTTGATATTATAGCTTGCTAATTACTGTGAAGTTGTATTAATTTTGAATCTTATGGAGTGCAGAGAAAGCCGAATTCGGAGAAAATGAATGGTACTTCTTCAGTCCCCGTGACAGGAAGTACCCGAATGGAGCGCGGCCCAATAGAGCAGCTGTGTCTGGTTATTGGAAGGCCACAGGGACAGACAAGTCCATTTACAGTGGATCTAAATATGTGGGTATCAAGAAAGCACTTGTGTTTTACAAGGGTAAGCCACCCAAGGGTGCTAAGACAGATTGGATTATGCATGAATATAGATTGAGTGATTCAACAAGACCAACCAGCAGGCAAAATGGGTCTCTATCTATGAGGGTAATAAGCTTTTTATTTATCTTTGACTGGTTCTGCTACTTGCACATAAATAGAATACAGAAAATTTTACAAAAGAGAGACAATGGGCTTTGTGAAAATTTTACAAAAGCTTTTTATTTTTATTTTTTAATCTTGGAATGATGTTTAATTTCCAAGAAAGTCTAAATATGTCAAAGATTTTCATAGAATGAGACATAGATGTGAGAATTTTCTCATCTGTGGACCTGACATATGTGTCCCATTCTATGATTTTTTTCTGAGTTCTTAGCATAACTGCTAATCTCCGCAGTTTAGTCTATGTTGTTTGCTGAATTGATGAATGGTTTATGTTTGTGTATTTTTCAGTTGGATGATTGGGTCCTATGCAGGATCTACAAAAAGAAAAATATGGGAAGAGTTTTGGAGCAAGGGGTTGAAGAATTGGGTGCTCAAATAGTGACCACAAATGATGTTAGTGAATCTCCAATGCTAAAATTTCCAAGGACTAGTTCACTTTCTCATCTATGGGAATTAGACTGCTTGGGCTCACTTTCTCAACTATTAAATGACAATTCATACAACTCAAACTCAGAATACCAAAACATGATGGCCAGTGCTGGAAATGGTGCCCGAGGGATCGAGAAAATTCAGTTAGGGGAATTGCCATACCAATACATGGATTCAATGAAATTCCAAGTTGACCATAGTAGCGCAGTAGTTAAGCAGCCAACTTTTGTGAATCCAGCATTTCAGTTCAAGTGATTGTGCGTAGTTTTAGGCATTGGGAAATTGTTAGATTTGATTAGTTAGGCTTGCTTGGGTTATAAATTGTTAAAATGCAAACAAATATTATACTTTTGATTTGGGCTATGAGAATTCTGTTAAGTTAAAGATCCAGATCTACCTGCAGTTTTTAGTCCATTGATCTATAAGCATTCATGGAAGTTATGGAGGTATTGGCTTCTAATAAGACTTCAATGGATGTTAAACAAAGCCATCTTAATTTGTTCATGATCAACAATGGCAATTTCTCAATAAGCCTTTAACCACTGTATGGATTGCAGTAATATCCAATAGATTGTTCATATTAATGACTATGAAGAAAACTATTGTCATGGATTGGATGTGGATTCAATTAAACCTTACAGTTGTATCAGTTTATGCATCCCAAAATATGCAATTTGAGTAATTTTCAGCAATACCTATGTGGTTCAGTAGGGATCGGATCTTTGGTCTGCAAACATTTTTGTCCCTCTGTCTCAATACACTCTTAGTTATTGGAATATGTATCAAAGATTTTATATCTCAAGATTTTCACATGATCCTAGGACTTGAAGTAATTAAGACTGTGTAGTTGAGTAAGTATCAGATCTTCTATTTCCAAACTCTTTTGTCCATCTGTCTCAATGCACTCTTAACTGTTAGATGATGTATCAAAGATTTTGTAACTCGAGATTTTCATATGATCTTAGGAGTGGAAGTATATTAAAACGGGAAGACAAAGAGATCTAGAAATAGAAAATCTTTAGTTTGTTCAATAACATGTTATTTATCTACTTCAGATGCCCATTACTTTATTATTGAAATTATGAGTTCAGATCGCCTCAAATTAATGTATGTTGTTGTAAATATGCGGTGTTTGTTAGCCTTTGGTTAATACGATACTATTAACAGTCATCTAAGGTAAGGTAATACAACATAAATGAGAATGCTCAAAAGAGCTTGTGGGCTAATTGAGGCAGATATTTAAATTTATGTACTAGGTGCACGCATGAGCTAGAAACCATTGTTGTTGACATAGACATTTCAGTCTTTTTTTTGGTTAATTAATCAGGCTAACTAATCGCCGTAATTTGAACTAATTAGGTGAGTTTCTTAGGGATAAGCTTGAGCTGATTTGACTTTGAATGAGTAATTGGGGTTCTTTCACACTCTAAAATTTCAATTTCATAGTTATCATATAACTTCTAAATAAAAATAATACATCAAACACATTTGTTGAATTTAACATATCAGCATGCACGTGTGCCTCAAAGTATGTGGACCACCAAATTGATAAGGTTTAAATTAGGCTAGTGTTACCATCAAACCAGACGTATGAAACCAATTTTAATCCTATGCATACAAAGAATGTTGATGACAATTCTCCATCTCAACCACTTCCTTGCTATAGTACTAACTTTTTATGAAAAGGTAAGTTCATCCAAAATTTTGATCACCAAAATGAAGGACTCTTCACATTTCTTTACATCTAAAGATGTGAACCGCATTTATAATTGCCTACAAATGTGAGTTATATATTTTTTTAGGGAGAATTATTAAGAAGTGGAAAAAATAATTATAAATATATAGAGGAGCTACTGTGTCAATACTCAGTTCATATTGCATAGAACACAACTTTCACATGAATCTCCACAATTTTGTAATTTTTTTCGATTGATAATTTGTAATTCCCTTTATTTTTTTTATAAGAAACAATGACTTTGTCAGCATTTTTTGTTAATTCATGAGTAGTGTTACGAACACGGATGTTTTTATCACCCAAATCACAGATATGAGAGAAAATATTTTCATCTATACATGCGAAGATGAGAATATTTTTTCTCACATTAATAATAGAAAAAAAAAAAAATCAGTGTTTGTGTCACAAAAAACAATGAACATGAGAAACCTTGTGCCCATTACTTTAATGTTACAAACATATAAAATTTTCACATAAAATGTACACAATGTAGTGTTGGCACCAAAATGATTGAAGTACACAAGGATGTATCTAGAGAGGGTAATTAAGAGACTATTCTTTTATTGTAGTAGTATTAGATACAATTATTTACATATTATAGAGACTAGTCCACTCTATGTTTTTCTTCATTTAGAAATTTTAAATGGATGTCACTCTATATTTATGAAACATAGGATCAAAATATAACATTAAAAAAATTATAAAAGAAATTTATTTCTTATAACTAGTGTTAATTACAAATCCAAATTTTTAAAGACTAGAATAAGGTATTAGTTAATTACTTGACCACATTCATTGAGAAAGATATTGTACGAAATTTTAATATTGATTCTATTGTAGACATTTTTAATATATGAAAGAGTGTTGAGTACAACAATTCAAAATGCCTTACTTTAATATATAAATTATTTTATAATTATTATTTTTATAACTAATTGTGGATACCAAAAAAAAAAAAATGCTATTTATATATATTTTTATCTTATTTCACCTTTGATACTAGTAAAAATTAATATTATAATTCATATTTTCTTTTAAATATATTTTTTAGTATATATATATATCCTCCCCACCTGAGTCCCTCTTTGGTAGTACAACTAGCCAGCACTGCATTCTGGAATCTGGGCAGGCATCTTTGAAAGTAATAAGATCATGAAAAGCTTAACAAGTGAACCCACCAATGATTTCCAGCTAAATCAGAACCACAATTAGCTAAAAAAATGAGTGAGATAGCAAAGAGGACAACCAAAAACAGAGAAAGATGGGGACTACAGGGGAACAAAGACAACCAAAGTGGCAATGAAATGAAGGACCAAAAAAAAATCCAGCCCAAATGGCTACTGATATGGATTCAGATGTTAACATATTTCTGCTTAGCACACAACAACAAATATGATAGTTGTGCGTACCGGATTCTACGCTAGATGAAAACGGATCTTAGCTCCGCAACTAGAGTGGGCTATCCAAGAACTGGGGGGCTTGCAACACAATGGACCGTTAGAGTTGCCTGGCCGGGGTTGGCCAGAGAACTCCTCCGGTGTGAGAATGAGTGGTTAGAGAAGATGTTCAGTCCTCCCTTGATAGGGAGAGAAGTGTTTAAGTAGATGGAGCTGAGTTTTGTTTAGTTGAGTTAAGTTACCTTCAATGTGAAGAGAGTGGGGTTTGTGTAAAATACTTTGGCTGTCTTTGGTTGTGATTTGAAATCACAATTCTACATCTTAATTCAAGCATTGTGTTTGGTTGTGATTCTGAAATGCTATTTTGAGAACTCTGCACAGAACATCTGTGTTACTCTGCAACATCAGACGCGTTGTTCCTTTTTTTTTTTTGAAATTTATGCTGCGCGGGATGCCCACCCGGATGTCCTCTGAATTCCAGATTTTTTTTTTTTGCAATTGATTTATATAATTGGGAAAAATATTTTTTGAAATTTTTAAAATTTTTTATGTGCTTTAAAATAATTTTGAGTTGTATGTTTAGTTTTGAGTTGTAAATTTTTGTATCACATATCAAATGTCACATCAATAATTCCCCACTCCAATTAAACCTCTTTTCTAAAACTATTTTCAAAACTCTTTACGAAACAAATTTTCTACACTCAAATCACAATTCTACAACACACAAACTCAAAATACAACTCATACTCTCAAATCACATTTACAAAACACAACCAAACGCAGGCTTTGTTTGTTGCCCAAGATGGTTTCATGGAGCTTTGGTGTCTCCAAGCTTCCCTTAACATTGCTCAAGGTGGCGGACCTAAAGGTGGTTGACTATAGATCCATGTGTTCATTGCAACCATACAACAGATCACATTCTCTTTGCTAACTGCCTCAATAACTTTAGAGGTGGGGGGACTAGCTAAGGTGGCAATCTGCTTTTGGATGTATTCACAGCTTCCACGATTGTCTGAGGGGCTTCTTCAGTTCAGTACCGGTGTGCCTCAGTTCGACCTTTTGTAAGATAAACTACTGGGATGGGCTGGCTTATTTGGATATCTTTGTGCGGGCTCGGCCCATTTCAGTTCTGATGATGGGTTCGGCCCATCAGTTCGGTCTATAGATCAGGTCTGGTAGCTCGGCTCAATCCAACATTGTAGCTAGATTGGCCTTTCCAATGCGTACTGGGCCCAAGTGCTTAAGGACTTGAGAGAGCCATTCTTTATGGAAATGAGCTTAGCTAGTTGACCCACACATTCACTTGGCCCACTTGGGTTTGGGTTTTAGTGGATTGGGCTAGGCCAAGGCTTGGATCCAACCTGTTTATATTTTTTCCATTCATTTGACCCTTAGCTCGCGCTAAGGTTCCCCTTGGGGGGAGCTACTACTCATTCCATCCGTCGCGACGTTTCAATTCTACTCCAGTCCAGCCTTGGTGGTGGTTCAATCCCTGACTTACGCGCTTTATATGCGTCTTCCTATAGTGACACGTAGCAGTACAGTGTTGGTGTGCAGAGATAGTGCGCCGCTTCTTAGCAGAAGGACGTGATTTATACCATCACATTGATCAAGGGTCATAAATACCCTAGGGCTGTCTTCTCATTCCCTTCGTCTGCTTCCATGTTTTTGAAATCTACAGAGTTTTTTCGTTTTCCCTTTCTAGTTCCATTGGTGCTTTGCTCCGACATTTACCGCTGTTGCTACTGGTTCCAGGCGTTGCCGTTTCTCTTCGATTTTGGTCTCCAAGTACTTCGTTGTTCATGGTTTCCCGCCAAATCACTGTAAGTTGTTCTAAACCTCCTCTTTTTCTTTACTTTTCAGTATCTGTCACCATTACTGGCCTTCACGCCATTGTTTCCAGTGATTCCTGCTATTTTTTTGCCCTTCTCTTAGTATAATTTTTCCTTTGTCTAGATCATGGGTAAGTTTTGTGCCATAGTTAATACTCCTGAAACGATGGCTCTATTCTGTCAGGATTATGGCATTCCAGATACTGGCAAAGGTTGATGCCAAGCGTATGGGCATAAGGAACACTATCGTGTTTCCAGTTGTTACAGTAGTCGAAGGAGGGGTTTGGTTCCCTCTGGACCCTTAGGTCTGCCCTTTTTTGCACCAAGTTCGGCTTTTCCTAATGTAGGTCTCTGTGAATCTGTTCCGCGTTATCTGTGATGTCTCTACCCAGAACAGGCGGTTAGGTTTGAACCTAGATGCCTGGGACATCCTAGACTGTTTTACCTTCTCTCATAATAAAGACAATAGCACTTATTACCGTTGTGTCCGTTCTGTTGATTCCTACCTCGTGACTGGTTTACCTGACTCTGACAAACAAAATGACGATTTCCTATAAGTTGGCGGGAGCTGGGAGTTCCCCGTTGGGACAGAGATCCAGTTCGAAAGGATGCCCCAAAAATATGGTTATCTAGGTCTAAATCCTCTGTCTCTGTGTTTCGGTCCTTTCGTTTTCAACTTACGTATTGTTTTAAATGTCACACTGATGTTGTTTTCTTGCTTTTACAGAATCTTCTCGTTACCAAAGAAGGCCGAACCTCAAAAATACTGAAGCCATCAAAGCCGCATTATGGTGTAAAAAGAGATATGCCCTTGAGTTATTGAATTACCAACCTACTTATTGTACTACTATCTCTAAGAAGGCAAAACTTGCTGCTTCTTTGCTTAATTCTGACACCAAGACTGATACACCACTTGCCCCATTGATTACCAATCATTGTTGCGGCCAAAGCCTATTCACTGAGAGGATCTCTTCTCCTGCCCCTAGTTTCACAGGAGGTGGGTCAATATCAAAGAGAATGGTGCTCGTGGACCTCGAAGCGAAAGCCTTCGGTTCTTCTTCAGCCCTGGGAAATCCCATAGTCAAGGTCGAGCTAAAAAGTCTAATGGCGGTAAAATTGGATATGGAGACAGTTAACCCTTCTATTGCTATTCTTGAACCTGACGCCCTAACTGCTGAAAGGGCAAATAAAAGAAGAAAGGAAGCTGGTAAGGCTAAGGTTGTTGAGGCTTCTAAGGAGCCTGTTATTGATGAGTCTTTTGAACAATGGGAGTCGCCCATGTTGCACCAGGGCAGACCTATCTTAACTTGTGATTCCGTTATTGCATCCGGAGATCTTGCTTTTGACTTAACCAAAACTTTGCTCCTGCTAGTAGACATGGTGGATCATAATGGACCTTGCGATATTCCTATTTTGAAGGGAACGTTGCAAATGTGATTGCTGTAAGTTCCTTAGAGACTTTGTTCTTTCTTGTCTGTACCATTCTTATTTCCTAATTTCCCATGTTGCTGTAGTGTATTCAAAGGATGCACCTATCGATTACCCATATCGAGGCATTAGAGAAGACTGTTCTGGAAGCTATAACGAGTTTTGAAAAGTTGACAATTAGTTTGAAGGCCGAAAATGAAGGTCGTAGAGTTGCAGAGAGGGAGGTCTTTCGTTTGAACAAGGTTGTTACTGCTACTGAGAAGTCCAAGGAGGTTATTGTTAACACCCAGGCCAGGCTTAAAGGAAAGGTTGTCGAATTAGAGGCCGTTATTGCTATGATCGCTGGCGAACACTCAATTCTAGAGGCTAAGCATTAGCAACAAGGTTGAGATGATGCCGGTGCTACTTATAAGGAAGATGTACTAATTCAGCGTAATAAACTTTTCCTTAAGGAATGGATGAGTGGTCTGACTGTTGCACAGGTTCTTGACCCCTGTTCTAGGACGTCCCTATTCGTTCCAAATCCTCAAGACAGAAAGCTACTACGACATCTGCTACTCTTCAGTCAAAGATCTCCCCAGGCACCGATTTTGCTGATAGAAACCTCGGAGAGTGATGCTGCCAAGCTGTTGAGTGCTGGAGAAGGTGAGATCCCAAAGATTGAAGTTGCAAAAGAGATGGCTAAGGAAGTTTCTACTTTCTAAGATGTTGGAGCTGCCTCTGCTTCTCCTCCCCAAAGATGATTCATACAAGATTGTGAACCCTGCCCCTAAAGTTCCCCTTTGTGATGAAAATTGAAGTGGTTTTCGAAACAATTTAAGTTGTTGTTGTTGTTGTTTTTTTTTTTTTACATTCTATTGTACTGGAGCTCGGTCTTCTTGACGAGTTGCCCCTTAGTGGCTGCTTGAGACAATTTTTCATCTGTCTTTTTCTTTTGATGATGTTTAGAAGGCCGACTATGCCTTTGGATGATGATATTTTTCCTTGACTTTGCAATCTGATGTTCTTTGCTTCTATGCCTAAATGTTGTCTATGCTTGTTTGCCCCCGGCCGAGCATTATTGGGACCTCTGGATTGAATTGCTACTTGGTCTAGTTTTTTGTTATGCTGTATGGCTATGCTTGTCTTGTAATTGAATGGGAATATCTTATTTAGGTCCAGGTTGGTTCTAAAAAAAAAAAAATTGTTTGCCCCCACCTAGAGCTAAGTAAGACTTGTATTGACAACTGTTGAAATTTGTTCCAACTTTGACAGCATGAATGCTTTTAAAGGTGACAATGTCATAAAGGAGTGTCTTACTCAGGTCCAGGTTGGTTTTGAAAAAATAATTGTTTGCCCCCGCCTGGAGCTGAGCAAGGCCTGTGCTGGAAGGTTGCTCTTTCTAAGATTTATCCAAGTCTGTTCCAACTCTGTGTGCATAAAGAAATACTGAAGTGGTGAGTTTTGATGTACTTGTCCTTAAGAAAGAGTCATTTGTGACTTTGAAAATCTGGCGATTCTAAAAAAAGATATAATTATGTTGTTAGTGTGGTTTCCACCAAGCAATTCCACTTGGCTAAGTTCCACTTGGTTGCCAAACATAATTCCACTAAGCAATTCCACTTAGCATGTTTGAGTGCAAACCAAATTCAAATTCAGTTCGGTCACTCCGAAGCTAATTCCATTCGGTCAAAATTGAAGCTAATTTTCGAAAGTCATTCATTGACTTTGCTAAAATCCATTTCATTCCCAATGAAGCTTATTGCGAGAGTTATTGTGAACTTTGCCTTAGTCTAAACCATTTTTAGTTTGAACTATGCCCTCAAAACTTGACTCTTAAGGGGCTGTACTAATTAGTAAATCGGTTCTGGCCTTAAGTTTGTGCAAATGTTGGACACAAAAGTTCAAAGAAGCAGAGAGAGAGAGAGAGACTTTTCCCATTAACCAAAAGAAAACATATGCCATTACACTTAACAAACATTTAGGAAGAATTCACCCAAAAAAAAAAAAAAAACATTTAGGAAGATAGACTATTGATAGTACTTCTGGAGATTTGCTACATTCCAGGGCCGAGGTATAGCCTTGCCCTTGAGATCTTCTAAATAGTATGCTCCATTTCCAGCAACGACTGTAACCTTGTAAGGCCCCTCTCAGTTAGGACCTAACTTTCCTTCACCAGGTACCCTCTTATGATCCATAACTTTTTTTAGCACAAGTTCACCAGGTGTAAACTATCTTGGGAGAACCTTCTTGTTAAAACTTTTGATGAGCTACTGCTGGTTGGTTGTAAGTCTGATTAGTGATGCTTCTCTTCCGCTTTCTACCATGTCCAGTGCTTAGGCAATGGCTTCTTCATTACTTACATCTTCAAACAGTTCTGATCGTATGGTTAGGAGACCGACTTCCAGTGGAATAATAGCCTCCATTCTGTAGGTTAGTGAGTAAGGAGTCTCCTCATTTGAGCGTCGTGCTGTCGTTCGGTAGGCCCACAACACATGGGGTAACTCTTCAACCCATTTCCCTTTCCCATTCTCAAGTCGCTTCTTTATGTCATTAATGATGGTCTTGTTGACAATTCTACCTGCCCATTGCTTTGTGGGTAGCCTGGAGAAGAGTTTCGATATTCAATCTTGAGCTCAGCACAAAACTTCCTGAAATTTTTTCTATCGAACTGCATTCCATTGTCCGCGATTAGTACCCTTGGGATTCCGAAACAGACCACGACATTCCTCATGACGAACCACTTTCTGTCTGTTTCCTTGATAATTGCTAATGCTTCCACTTCTAAGCACTTAGCGAAATAGTCGGTTGCAGCAATAAAGAATCTTCTGTTTCCAATTCCCTGAGCCAGAGGTTCGACGATGTCTAAGCCCCATTGCGTGAAAGGCCAAGGGCTGGTGAGCGGGGTGAGAGCTTTGGCTGGGTGATAGATTAAAGGAGCAAACCTCTGGCATTTATCACATCTTTGAACATACTACTATACGTCTCTCTGCATTTGCGGCCACCAGTACCCATGAGTTAGGGCATGGTGCGCCAATGACCTCCCATCAAAATGGCTTCCACAAATTCCATCGTGAATTTCATAGAGAACATTCTCAACTAGATTTGGATGCACACCTAGTAGATATGGGCTAAGGTAGGAGCGTCGGTATAGTTTTCCAAATGGTGACATCCAAAACCGAGCTGATTGATGTCGAATTTGGGGAGGGTGCCAGATCTTAGAAAAATGAGTATTGGGTCCATCCAACTTGGTCATAAGTTAGTACAGAGAACTGGATCTAGAGATGCAATGCTCAGTTCTGACACAAACTCAACCCAAATCTTTCTAGCACCTTTGGTATCCACTGATGAGCTGAGGCTGGCTAGAGCATCAACATTGCTATTATTGTCTCGATTGATTCATTCCACCCATATGGACTGAAATTTCCTAATTAGATCCTTGGCCTTGTTTGCGTACATGACCATTCTTTCATCTCTTGCATCATAAATCCCAGTGAGTCAGTTGATAACCAACTGAGAATCGCTGAAAACTAGGAGCTTGTCTATGCTAAAGTGTTCGACGCTGCACAACCAGCCAATAGTGCTTCGCATTCTGCCTCATTCTTAGAGGCTTTCCATCCAAGCTTCAGAGTTTGTTCCCAGGTGAGTCCTTCAGGAGAGATGAGTGTCACCCTTACCCCCGAGCCTCGGTTATTGGATGATCTGTCAATGTAGAGTTGCCAAATGTCTCTAACGAAGAGTTTCCATGCTTCTGAAGGACATTGTTTCCCCAATTCGGTGGTGTGCAGTGCCAATACTGAGCTGGTGTTTGGGTATGTGTTGCTCGGGATAAGAGCGAATTTGGTGACAAAATCCACCAAGACCTGGGCCTTAATTGTTGCTTTGAGATGATACTGAATGTCAAACTCGCTAAGCTCAACCACCCATTTAGTCATTCGACCCGAAAAATCAGCTCAACCAAAGACAAATTGAGTGGGAACTCGATAAGGACATTGATGATGTGGCCATGGAAGTAGTGTTGCAATTTCCTTGAGGTAGTGAGTAAAGCATAAGCCAATTTTTTTAATGGTAGATATCGTGTCTCGGTATGTTGATGTAGTACACCGGCCTCTGTTCTTTTTTCACTTCACGAATCAGGATCGCGTTTACAGTATGATCTGAAACTGCCAGATACAAGTATAATTCTTTCCCTAGTTCTGGAGTGGAAAGGAGATGTGGTGAACTGAGGTATTTCTTGAGGTCTTGCAACGCCTTGATGCATTTGGGCCCCCGCTCGAATGCTGCCTTTTTCCTTAAGAGTTGGAATAAAGCCTTCATTCGGTCTAAGTACTTGCTGATGAACTGGTTCAGTGCTGTTGCCATTATAGCCAACTTTTGAAGATCTTTGGTGTTCTTTGGTACTTTTATCTCTTGTATTGCTTTAATCTGGTCTGGGTTTGCTTCGATTCCTTTACATGTGACCATGTAACCTAAGAACTTCCCTGTTCTTACCCCCAAAAGCACATTTCGAGGCATTGAGGCAAAGTTGATGATTTTTCAGGATGTTAAAAACTTCCTTTAGATTAGCAAGGTGGTTTGTTGAGTGCCTTCTTTTGACTACCATGTCGTCTATATATGTTTCCATAGTTCATCTGAGTTTATCCTTGAACATTCGAGTTACCATCCGCTGGTAAGTTGCTCGGGTGTTTTTACGACCGAACATTATTATTTTATAGCAATAGGTGCCCCTAGGAGTGATAAATGCTATTTTCTCTTGGTCTGAGCTGAACAGAGGTATCTGATGCCACTGTAGGCGTCCAAGAAACTCATTTGTTTGTGTCCGGCCATTGAATCGACCAGTTGGTCTATTTGTGGCAAGGGAAAGCTATCTTTTGGACATACTTTGTTGAGGCAAGTGAAATCAATACAAACTCTCCAACTGCCATTCTTTTTTTCTTACTACAACCGTATTGGGTACTGGACCTCTCGAATTGCCCCGCAACTAGGAGCTTATCTACCTCCCTAATTACTGCTTCTGTATGCAAGATTGAGGATTTTTTTGCTCTTTTGCACAGCAGGCCGAGCTGAAGGATTGACATTGAGTCTATGGTAGGCAAATTTGGGATCCAGACCAGGAGGGTCATAAGCTGGCCATGCGAATACTTCTATATTTTTCCTTAGCAAGTTTAGCAACTAATGTTTCTCATTAGCACCCAGTGAGGTACCAATAAGGAAATACTTCTGTAGGTCACCTTCTTCTACCAAATCTTTCTCTAGGTCCTCTACCATCTTTTCAGTTGGGGTTCCTCCGACGTCCTCCAGTACAGATTGATCTGCTACCTCGACCATCTAAACCTGATTACAAAGTGCTTGGATTTCATGGCAACCGTGAAACAATGCTATGTCCCAACCTGGTGCCCTGTTATCTGCACTACTCCATGTTTTGTTGGAAAACGAATGAGCTGGTGGTAGGTTGAGGGAATTGCCTTCATCCGATGAGTCCAAGGCCGGCCGAGAATGACATTGTAAGGGGATGGAGTGTTTACAACTAGGAACTCAATCTGGAGAGTCCTCGTTCTGGCTGTTAAAAGTAATGTTATTCTGCCAAACGGTTATTCAGGTTGGAAATTGAACCCGACAAGTGGTGTTGTAACTAGGGTGAGATTCTGTTAAATGAGACCGATCTTTTTGAACGAATCATAGTACAAGATATCTACAGCACTACCCTAATCCATTAGGACTCGTTTCACATCAAATTGTTTTCCAATCCCAATAGTGATAATCAATGCATCAGTGTGGAGATGTTGAATTCCTTCTAAATCTTTTTTAGTAAATGAAATAGTACATAAAAAAGATTTAGATTTTGTTCTAACCTTTTTGGGTACTGGACCAACCAATATTATTTGCTGAAGCTGTGCAGCTTTAGTGAATTCTTCTTGAAGCACTTCCTTTTGTTCGAGACTGGTCATGCCATGAATCATGTTGATGACTAATCGTGAAGGGTGCTTAATATTCTGCTATGGTGGTGGGTTCCCCTGTTCGGCCGCAGTCTTTTCTGGATTGACGTATTCTTAGGCAGCCTGCGGTTACCAAGTCCTCCAAATATTGCTCTAATGCTCTACAATTCTGAGTCACGTGCCCTCTCTCTTGGTGATAAGTGCACCTTAGCTTCTGGTTGCGCCGAGCCGGATCTCCTAACATCTTTGGTGGCCAAACAAAGTATAGTCCCCTCTTGATCTTCTCTAGGACGCGATAAATAGGCTTCTTAAATACTGTGATAATTACTTCATGGGACTTAGATTTATCCACCTCATTCATTGCTACTTCACAGGGTTCTGTCCGATCTGTTTTTCGTCGATCTCCCTAGTTCGGCTACTCGGCCAACGCTATTTCGATCGGAATCTGATTGTCTTCAAGAAAAGAGTACTGCTCAATTCTGGCTCGTAAGTCCTTTAAGGTAGTAGCTGGGCACTTGGTTAGAGATTGCCTCAACTTGCTTTCCAGACGTAGTCAATGCTTGAAAGACATCACTGTCATCTACTCGCTGCAGATGTTCTCCTCTAGTTCATTGTATTCTTCCCAGTATCTTTTTGCATAGTTACGCAAAAATTTTTTTCCCTCTTCCGGAGGCTAAACAAGGTGTCTAGCTCTTTCGGGATTTTGGTATTGGAGACAAATCTAGCCGGGACTTCCTCTGAGAACTATTTCCAGTCATAGATCAATCTAGCGAGGAGATGATCAAACCATCGGAGTCCGAACTCTCCTAGGCTGAAAGGAACGAGTTTGCACATCAGTGCATCATTTCAATTCTATAGAGATATCATCTGTCGGTAATGACTGATGTGTATGAGTGGATCCGATTTTTCATCATATGGTGTGAACTTAGTGTGACAACCCTCACCTCTGATTACTGCTAAACTGTGACTGAACATGATAAGTAATTGATCAGACTGAAATTCTGAATTTATTGCATAAGTGTGTTGCTTGATTGCATTTTCTATTTGTTTGTCATAAATTGATCTGTTCATGTTTTAATTTCGAACTGCAAATTGAAGGCCTTATCGGCGGCCGAATCAGAAATTGATTGGTATTTTGTGTTAATTAGAATTTATGTGATTTTATGGTGGATTTAATTGAAATGTGATTTGGTATGATTAAATTAGAGTTATTTAAGTTAAAGTACATTAGTTGGACTTAATTACATTTTTGCCATACTAGTGGGCCACTTTGTCAAAAATATTGTTTAGAGCTTAGTTGCATCATTCTTCATCCTTTCCTCTAGAGGCCAAAACCGACAAGAGAGAGAGAGAGAGAGTTACGAGAAAATTTGAGTTCATCACATTTAGCTTGGGAACTAGAAGAAATTGAAGAGAGATTGCATAATTGAGCTTGTATTCCTTGAATTCTAGACCTAAGGTAAAGATTCATCTTCTTAATTGTGAATTTAAGTTGTTTCTTGCATGATTCATGGAAAGATTAGTGATTTAAGGCAAGAATTAGCTTAATAGGTTGAATTGAGTAGTAATTCATGCATGCATGTGCACATTCTTGAGTTTTGAGGTCTTTTCCATGAGACTTGCTACATGCATGTTCATATTTTGATTATAGTTCAAGAATTCATCATGTTTTTGGAAGGATTGATTTATTTGACTATGCATTTGAAGCTTTGAATTCAATTGAATACATGCATGTTAAATGTACATCTTGTTCTTGAGAGTTTCTTTGATATGGTGTTCAATTGACTCACCCTTGGGCTTTGATTTTACAAATTGATCTTCAAAACATGTTATATTATGGGTTTAAAGTGTTTTTCCAGAAAATGGGCCCAAGAATTTGAGTTTTGAGGTGTTGAATGCTTGGTTTGAGTTTGGGAGGCAAATCTAGAAATTCCAAATTTTGGCTTCCACGCTCGAGCGACCATTTTTTGTTCAGAGCTCCGCTCAAGCGAAGGGATGCTGGCTCGAGTGTAGATTGCAAGCTCTCAGGTTTTTGGTGCACGTAGACGCACGCTCAAGTGAGAGAACCTACGCTCGAGCGAGGATTGTGTCTCACGCTCGAGCGAGCGTCGAGCGGAGATTTTCAACATCCAGCACTTTTTGCATTTTTACAGACCGCTCGAGCAAGAAAGTCCACGCTTAAGCGACCCCACTGTTTTGACAAGCTCGCTCGAGCGAAAAAAGCCACGCTCGAGCGAGACCCCTATTTTCTGAAATTTTGAAAAATGTTTTAAAGTACATCTTTGCATCCTCATTTCATTCTAGGCATTCCTAGGTCTAGTTTAAGGCATCTTAATGAGGCTATTGATGTAGAACCACACCGAGTCAAGATAGGGACTAAGTTGTTGATTCCCAAGTATGTAACTTAGTGTGTGTTCGTTCTGTAACTGTGCAGGGTTGGCATCCGAGGACGCTCATTAGCTGCTTATAGCCCAGTGCTCTGTGAGTAACAATGTTGTAAAGATATGTTCAATTATGAATATTTTCTGAATGATCAACTGTTTTGTTTACTGAAACGTCATTGTTTAATGAATAAATGTTTGTCCTATTTGTAAACTGTATTCGTGGTATCCATAGCAATTTACTGTTACTGTACTGTTACTGCTACTGTCATAGAGATCTCTGTCGGTTCTCATGTTGGAACTACTACTGTTTACTGTTATGATGGCCATCAACTGACTGTTCGGTTTGTTAAGACCTACTGTACTGTTTTGCTATTGGATGTACCACTTATAACTGCTATGGTTTCTAAATGACTGATATGTCTGTTTAATAACTGAAAGGACATTCATTCTTAACCTCTTTACACAACTATTATTCACTGGGTTTTAGCTCACTGTTTATATTTATATGTAGGTGTCCAGGCATCGGACCGGAGCTAGGAGCGCCGGGTTAACTCTTTTTTTATCAAGCCAACCATTGTGCCTCACCTCGAGGTTCCAAGTTTGACCGAGCTAAGGCTGTTTTAGGGTGTTTCAGTTTCACCCTTCTGTCTCTGTTTTGTAATACTATATAAGACTTGTACTGTATTGTGCTAATTAGGGATTTGGTCCCTAACCTGAATGTTGTACATATGGTGTATATATGTTTTGCTTATGAATGTGAATATGTTACAGAAAAGTCTTTTTGCATACAGACTGTCACAGCTCATTGGACATCTTTTATTACTGTTTTGGCTTCCGCTAGCCCCTGTACTCTGTATTACTGTCTTTATTGTTAAGCAGGCCTTTGGTAATCACGGATTACTGGCCGGTTACGGTACTAAACCCATAGGGGCGGGTTTGGGTCGTGACACTTAGGCAAGTGAACTTCTTAGGAGGTTCCAATGTTTCAGTATCCAAAGTAAAGGGAGAGGAAACGAGCCGATCCAGTGTTCAGTGCTCCCTCTAGTGTACAATCCGATCGAGGTGATGAGCTTTTCGCTCCCGCTGTTGCTCATTTTCTCTATTACTAATCAGCCAAGTACGGAGATCATGAGGATGGGGAGGATACTTCGTCTACTAGCTGACCATTTTTTACCTTTTATCCCTCTTCCAGCGTGAACCACGAGTGTGGCTGCTCACTGCTTCACTTTACATCGGAGTTGGCCGACTTTGCTGCCCAAAACCATTTCCTGGAACCTCCTTTACCGGTGGTTCAAGGGATGGACTTCGCCGATGCAGATGAGAAGGTTCTACATCAGTTCTCTTCTCTATCGGATTGCCCATCATTATTTTTAGTTGTGACTTCAGCTCCTGTATTTTCATTCCCATAGATTTGATAATATGATCTCGGTAATCTCTTTCCAAGAGGAAATGGTGGGAAGAACCTCTGGCTAAGGGTTGGTGATGCTTAATAGAATCTAGAGTCGAGTTATTGTTTTCGGTTTGTTCTTCTAGAACTATTAGCAATGCCAAACCCTTGTCCTTCGTCTTCTCCGTTGGATGAGTCGATGTAGATAGAGGAATTTCCTCAGTTCCCATTAATAGAAGCAGAACTCAAAGATGAAGATCCAAGTTCACTGCACCAATTATGCATACCGAATTCCACACTAGATGAAAATAGATTGAAGATTCGTAACCAAAGTGGACTATCTAGGAACTGGGAGCCTACAACACAATGGACCGTTAGAGTTGCCCGGCCAGAGTTAGCCAGAGAACCCCTCTGGTGTGAGAATGAGTGGTTGGAGAAGATGTTCAGTCCTCCCTTGATAGGGAGAGAAGTGTTTAAGTAAATAGAGCTGAGTTTTGTTTAGTTGAGTTAAGTTACCTTCAATGTGAAGAGAGTGGGGTTTATATAGAATTCTTTGCTTGTTGCCTAAGATGGTTTCATAGAGCTTTGGTGCTTCCAAGCTTCCCTTAACATTGCTCAATGTAGGGGACCTAAAGGTGGTTGACTATAGATCCATGTGCTCATTGCAACCATGCATACAACAGATCACATTCTCTTTACTAACTGCCCCCATAGCTTTAGGGGTAGGGAGACCAGCTGAGGTGGTAATTTTTTTTGCATGTATTCACAGCTTCCATGGTTATCTGAGGGGCTTTTTTAGTTTGGTACTGGTGTGCCTCAATTCAGCCTTTTGTAAGATAAACGACTGGGATGGGCTGGACTATTTGGATATCTTTGTGTAGGCTCGGCCCATTTTGGTTCTGGTGATGGGTTCGGCCCATCAGTTCAGTCTATGAATCAGGTCTGGCAGCTCGACCCAACCCAACATTGCAGCTGGATTGGCCTTTCTACTGCGTATTAGGCCTAAGTGCTTAAGGACTTGGGAGAGCCATTCTTCATGGAGATGGGCTTAGCTTGTTGACCCACACATTCGCTTGGCCCACTTGGGTTTAGGTTTTATTGGATTAGGTCGGCCTAAAGCTTGGATCTGACCAGTTTATATTTTTCCCCTTCAATAGTGAGCACATAATGGAAAATAGCTTGAATTTTGCACCGTGCCCTCCCCTTTATTGATGTAATAGCTTTGCGCTTTGTATGGTTATTGTCAACAATATAAGTTTCTTTTTATTGATAAAGAAAATAAAAGAAAAAAAAAATGATATAACTTGAAAGATTGCAAGCATGCTGACAACAAATAAATATATGGAATTCTTAGACAACTGTAAGGAAATTGATGAGCATGTCATACCATTTGATTGCATTATGCCTTCAGGGGCATCCCAAAGTAATTTGGGGCCATATGTGAAATTCTAGATTAGGTCTATCAATTATAGTTTTTAATTTTTCAATGATTATAAAAACACACAAGTAAGTTAAACTAAAAATGAAGTTCAAAAAATTAAACCAGCAAGGGGAAAAAAAGGTCCATTTTTTTTTTTCAACTTGGTACAATCATTTAACTAAAAAAACAAGAGCACAAAATGTGTTTATAGATGTATTTTATCATACATAAGGGTAAAATTGTGGAACAAAATTGAAACAGATAAGG
The DNA here is from genome assembly GCA_036172215.1 of Camellia granthamiana. Classification (NCBI taxonomy): domain Eukaryota; kingdom Viridiplantae; phylum Streptophyta; class Magnoliopsida; order Ericales; family Theaceae; genus Camellia; species Camellia granthamiana. Next base: position 63,106,681 of record CM069913.1, on the reverse strand, counting down.
GCATAGGGTCTTAGTTAATTACACCTATATTGGCAAGAGTGTTAGCACATGTTTTTCTTTTGCGTCAAACATGGTTGAAAGAGCAATCACAACGCTCCATGAGGAACTTAGTGTCTTCAAGCAAAGCTCACTGGGGAAAGTTTGGACAAGTCTCTCTGATTAAATTAATCAACTGTTCCGAATCAGATTTGTTGATGACTTTCTTCGTGCCTTTCTCAAAAATGATAGTCAGACCTCTGTGTACACCCCATAATTCTGCCTCCACGCTAGTTGCTGTTCTGAGGTTGCCATGAAAACCAATCAACCATGCACCTCTAGCATCCTGAAGCAAGCCCCCAAAACCAGTAGAACCTGGGTTTTCTTTTGAGCAGCAATATGTATTAAGCTTGATAGCACCTGAAGGTGGACAACACCAATGAGTTAGTTTGTTAATAGATAATCCAGTAATAGGGTCGAAGTGAAAAGCCTCGTGAATTTCATTTGCTTGCTGGAAGATGAGCGTAATTGCTTCTTGATTATTGCAATCCTCTTAGCGAACCACCACATTGTTTCAAATCTTCCAAATCCTTCATATGGTGACGATGAAGATTGTGCTCCACTAGATATTGTTTTGCTCCAATTTCTTACCTTGAAGGTTGTTTTGTAACCACTGATTGATGGGCATACTAGAGCTATGATGGCACCAGTTAGCGCTCCTAACTACTTTCCAAATTTCCTTGGAAACAGGGCACTCACGGAATATATAACGGCTTGGGTTAGACCCAATCCTTTCATGTTCTTGGATCCGGGATCCGATACTCTTTATAGTTATCTATACTCTTTCTTGTCTTGTTATTGTTGAGTTTGGAGTTGTTGGTTTTGTTATGAACAGTTTGGTAGTTTGTTTTTAAAAAGGAATCATGTTTTTTTTTTTTTTTTTTTTTTCAGGTTTGCTCGAGTGGTTTTTTCTATGGTCAAGCGGTCTTTTGTAGTCTACAAGACTTCTGGAAAGGGTTGATTGTGCACTCAAGCCTTGTTTTGATCACTCAAGCAGTCGTACTTATTTGTATCTGACGCTTAAGTGGTGTTGTTCGAGCAGTCTGTACGTATATCAGATCAGGGAGAAGGGTTTTTTTTTTATATTTTTTTTATCACTTTTTCATCTCTTGTCTCTCTCTAAAACATTTCTAAACCTAATTTCTTCACTCTCTCTCTCTCTCTCTCTCTTTCTCTCTCTAGTTCTTACTTAAAACCCCCCCATACACCCTAATCCATTGATTTCACTACCGTAGTGCTTTGGAATAAAACGTAGAGCTAGACGAGGGCTTCTATTTAATCTAAGCGGATCGTTGTTTCGTCACCGGTGATTTTTGGGTTGCATTGTGAAGAAATACTTTTGGAACTAAATTGGATAATTGGAAAGAAAACAAATGGTTTTACAACTTGTAGTGTTCAAATGGATGTTTTTGGAAAAAATGTATTTATATAAGTATATTTTGAATTAAACTATCACATTATTTATATTGTACGTCATGGTGCATTCATGATCATAGATATCCGTATATTGTTATTGTTTAGGATCATATTGGAATTTCTACTCGACTTTATGTTCATCTTACGGTGCTAATAATTTTTCACGAGCAAATTGAGAGATAATTCAAGATCGGTGATCTTCCTTAAATTGCTGGCCACAGGGCCTATACTTGTTAGCGGAACGTCATTCTTGTAAAAGGGTTAAACCCTTACTTTAATGTAAAGATGTAAGTTTGTGGGTATGTTTCTTAAATGTAATTCATGCTGCATTGCATATATGTACGATTGAGATAACTTTCATTTATTATGGATGTTAGTATGTTTAGTTCTGCATATTCTTAATAAAAATGGATTTATGTTAATGGATATGGTAAAGTTATTCGGGTAATAAAAAGTGGGGCCTGACATAATAGATGAGAGATGTCTTCATAGTGAGAATTGCATCTTGGACAAATGTCTGTATCAGTAGACCACAAATAACTCTTTCATGGTTGGTAAGAATCTTCTCATACATAAGTAAGCAATTAAAACCCTTCAGTTTCTGCGGACTTTTAATTTTCCAAATCTAGCCTATTAAGATGAAGTATCTGAATATTCTAGCACCTATCATACCATGTGATGGACTGCATAAAATTTAAATGTTAGTAATTTTGGATAAAATATGAAATTTATCTGATGATATAATTGTTATAATGCTAGATGCTACATAAATAATAATCAAATATGATACCTACACCTAAATGTCGTCTGGTTAACATTCTATATTAATTAAAAGGGCAAACTTCACTTTACCCCCTGTGGTTTGGGCCGGGTGTGGTTTACCCCCTGACATTCAGAAATCATCGCATAACCCCCACGTGGTTTGTAGGCCAAAACGCACACTCACTTCTGTTAACAGAAGTTGTAAATTGACAATTATACCCTTTTTCTTCTTCTTCTTCTTCTTCACTCTCTTTCTCTCTCTCTCTCTCTCTCTCTCTTCTTCTTCTTCTTCTTCTTCTTCCTCTTCCTCCATACCCACATTTTATACATACTTATACATAAATACATATCAAACCCAGTTCACAATTTACTGCCCAAACTTTTTCTTCATCATATACAAACCCAATTTACATGTACAAATCCAAACCCATTTTTCTGATTATATACAAACCCAGTTCACATATACAAATCCATACTTTGGAAGACAAGCTAGTGTTTTTGGCAGCCAAATAGAGTGAATGTTTGTCTGCTAAACCATGGAGCAGACTGTCAAAATAAAATGAAATGTTTCATGCTCAAAAGTCCAAAATAGCAGATCATTTTTCAAATCACTTGGCTGGTTTATTCGGCATCTCTTACATTGATTTTCAGATCATTTTGTTGTAGACAAATCCAAACCCAGTTCAGATCATTTTGCTAATCATATACAACCCAATCAAAGATATATATATATATATGTGTGTGTGTGTGTGTGTGTTTACATAGTGAACTCTCCCTTCCTTCTCTTCTTCTTCCTCCATTCCCATCCATTATATGTATTATATATATAAACATCATATGCATATGTCTGTACATAAATATATGTATATATATACACATGTATATACATACACCTATATATACAATGAGTTTCAAGATACACAGTGATCTTCTCTTCATTTACAAGATAAAATATGGGTACGGAGATGTTGAAGAGATAACTAGAAGAGGAAAGGGAAAGAGAAATAGTATACAGAAGAGAGGAAGATCTATACAAAAAATAAAATAAAAAAAATAGAGAGAAAGAACAGAGAGAGAAAGATCTATATAAAAAATTGAGAGAAAGAACAATGGCATTCTTTTGTAAATTTGAAGATATGAAAAGGGTATTTATGTCTTAAACAATGGCTTACTCACTAAATCAGCGCGTCAATGTCACTGCCAGTTAACTTAGATGGGAAAGTTAACGGTGTGTTTTGGTCCACAAACCATGTGGGGGTTATGTGGTGATTTCTGAATGTTAAGGGGTTAAATTGCACCCGGCTCAAACCATAGAGAGTTAAAGTGAAGTTTGCCCTAATCAAAATAGAAGAACGAGGACAAAACATTTAACTTTGAGGCTACTGGAACTTTTTTTCAGCACATGAACCTTTTCAAATGAAATATATATATATATAACCTTAGAGTTTAAGTCTTATAATAAAAAAAAAAAGTCTTAAAATTTTAATTTTGTCAATTTAAATCCTAATCTTTTGATTTATTTTTTATTTAAAAATAGTTGTCTATTTTCTTTAAGTAAAATCATCAGGAAAAAAGTATTTTAGTCATTGAACTTAAATTTAAGTGTATATAAAATGTCCAAAATACCATATTTCATAGAGTTTAATGACTAAAATAAATTTTTTTGTCGACTTTACTTAATGAAAATAGGTAGATTGGTATAGATTGAAAATAGATCAATTAGGATTTAAATTGATGAAATAAAAAAAAACTTAGAATTATTTTGTTATGAGAGTCAAATTCTAAGATTTTATTTTTTATTTTTTATTTTGTAATTTCTCCAAAAATTTATGCATATTGCAATGATTTTTTTATATACTTTTTGTAGTCCTATTTGATCCAATGGTCAACGAAGCTAACGATTAGAAATTTTCTTGGTGTTAATTTTAAGATCTTAATTAAAATTAATTGTATTTCATACAAATTGATCCATATATCCAACTAAAAAAAGGGAGGTTACTATTAGAGTAATGCTAAGGATTTTAAATATTTTATTAATATTTTTATTAAATGTCTCATATAGATGTGAGACTCACATAGGACCCATATAGTACAGATTCCACATTCATATAAGACATTTGATGAAAATATTAATAAAATATTTGAGATTCTTAACATTTTCCTAAGCATTATGGATAAATATATATACTTATACATGACTTTCTTAATATGAGACTTTTTAATTGGGAGGCTGCAGGCATATTATAATTATTGACGGGCCTTTTTACATGAGAGCTTAGGCAGGCGCCTAGCTTGCCATTAATAGAGCCACCCTTTTATGCGGGTAGCTTTATATGCACTTTAATTTTTGTTGGTTGGGCACTCTAATTCCTTGGACACCCCAACTAAATATTTGAATTTTATTTTATTTTTGTTGAACACCTTCAAATCATTACCCATCAATCGCTGAAGCCACCTTCACTATTGAAGTCGTTGTTGAGGCCCATTTCGTTGCATGCAGTCCCCTATTTTTTCTTCCTCAACTCTCGTTGGCCCATCCCCTTCCTTCTCTGACGCCTTTCGATCCCTTTTCCTCAAACCCTAACTGTATCGCGTACTATCACCAACAGGGAGGAAAAGGGGGGGGGGGGGGGAAGAGAGAGAGAGAGAGGGAGTCACGAAGAAGAAGAAGAAGAAGAAGAAGAAGAAGAAGAAGAAGAAATGAAAGGGTCGTAGTGATCGGACGGAAAAAAAAGAAATAGCAGATTTGCAAAGAGGGTTCATGATTGTGAGTAACAATGGACACATAAAGGTGAGTTGGAGAAGCCAGTAGGTAGGTGAGGTTCCGCAATCAAGAGTCGTAGTCGGCTAAAGGGGGTTTGCCTTGAGTTGCAATAGGGGGAGTGGTTGGTTTGTATGTGGCAAAGAAAGGTGGGCTTTACCAACGATGATGACGACAATAGGGCAATAGAAGAGGAGTTGAAGGTTGACGAATGAAAATCACATCAACGAAGTGGACTAGTCAAGAGTTTGAGGGTGGCGATGACGATATGAAGGCGGTTGGGAAATGCTTACTAGAGTTGGAAGGGATGCCAAAGGTCTCATTGAAGCTGTAGAGGGGATGTCGGAGTTGGGGTTAGGATTTGGATAGTTTAGTAATTTAGTTGAGGGATAAAATGGTTTAAAAACATAAATGAAGTTGAGATGTCCTACCAAAAAGATGGAGTGCATTGAGAGGCTCCCCTTTTATGCATTTAGGAACAAAATAGTTTTACAAATATGACCACTTAGAATTCTCTTATACCTCCATGAACTTCTAACGTGTATTTGATGGAAAATTCATGTGGTTTTGTTTGATTAGAGAGATAGTAATGAAAAATGTATGAAAAAAGAGAGGAAAAAAGAGAAAATATTACATTAATTGGATTTTGAAAATGATGTATAGGCGAACATTCCAATTTATTATTTTCGTTGCCCAAAAGTTCAGGCGTTAATTTCTCATGTTTATAAGGGCAAGGCTATGCGAAATGACCAAATACCCTTCCATACATATATCATTACACACGGATGATTTTGATCACACTCTCTGTTTCAACCTTTTCAAACCCCAAATTCTCTCTCTCGTATCATCTCATTTTACTCATTTCTCTCTATTTTCTCCGATCTATCAGGGCCACCATGATAGTTTGATCCCCCTTCGTCTCTGACACCGCCGTTTCGGTGGTTTTATCACGATGGTTCCTAGCTTTGTAGGACTACCTTAGCATACTGCCGCTGAGCACGACGACAAACCGCCGTGACGCAACAAGTTCTACTTGTGCCGGGATGAGAGGGGCGATGACAGATCTGCTTCTGTGGATCTCTTTAAGGCGAGGCGGTGGGCGGCAGGTTTGGAGAGGATATCGGCTACGCGTGGTCGTCGCCTTTGGTATGTTGAGGTAGTAAAATGAGAAAGGATTAGGGTTTTTTCAGAGTTGAATTTTATATAACATGTGTTAGTGTGTTAAATCTCAGATCCTCGGGATCCTCTCTCTCTCTTCCCTCTCTCTCTCTCTTTTAAGAACTCCGACGATGAAACTTGTGCTAAATCTCAAGTCTGAGATCTGTGTGTGTGTGTGTGTGTTCGTATAGATATGTGTTTATATCTCAAATCTAGGGTTTTGCATGTGTTATATATATATGTGTGTGTGTGTGTGTTTATGTGTTTGTGTGTGTGTGTGTGTGTGTGTGTGTGTGTGCGCGCGCGCGTGAGTATGTATATGTGTTTGTGTGTATAGATATAGATATGTGAAGATTTGAAAATATGTGTTAAGGTCAAAATTTTCGCTTCCATCTCTATTGTTGTTGTTGAAGGCTCAGATATGTGTTCAAGGCTCATATTTGGAAGGTCTTCTTGATGATGATAATGATGATGAACATTTTCCAAAATTTTGAATAGATAGGATTCATAGATCTATCTCTAGGGTTTTTTTTTTTTAATCTTCTTCTTATTTTATTTTATTTTTTTGTGATAGATCTGTGCTAGATTTATTTATTATTATTTTTTTTGTTTGTGTGTGCGGTTGTTCATGATGATCGTTGTTGCTGAAAATTGTTGTTAATGATGATAGTGTTGGTAAAACATATTGCAACAGATAGAGAGGAAAAGAGAAAGATACAAATAATTTGAAAAGATAGATATAAAAAAATTGAATAGATAGGAGAAAAAAAAAGAACAGATAATAAAATTGCACGGATTTTGAATATATAGAGAGAGAAACTCACAAATTTTAAACAGATAGAGAGAAACCTACAGATTTTGAACATATAGGAAAAAAAATTCAACAGATAGTAAAAAAAAAATTGAACAAATAGACAAAATTTAAACAGATAGATATGAATTTGAACAGATAGACAAAAAAATTTAAACAGATAGAAAATAATTTAAACATATAGATATAATTTTGAATAGATATTCAATGAAAAGTCAAACAGGTAAAAAAGAGTCCAGGGGTATAATTGGAAACAAAATGTCCTCCACAACTTCTTACCAAACTATTTCACAGTGTGAATCTATCACCAACAAAAAAATATCTGATAGACCTAATGCATTAAACAATTGTTAGATTGGATTTTTCACTAATTTTCTCTTTTGAAAAAAATAATTATAAATCAATGAAATTTTTTTATAAATATTAATAATTAAAATTACAATTTTTTTCTTGAATTATATATATATATATAAATATATATATTAACATTCACGGGAATGTAATTACCAAAAAAAAAAAAAACACCATTTGATTGCCTGCGTGCTCTTTTTTCTTTAAAAAAAAAAAAAAAAATTCTACCTTGAAACTAAATTATTATTATTTTTAAATAAAAATAAAAATTAAACAACATTGAAGATAAAACAAAACAAGAGAAGATAAAGGCGGCGATGTCACCAAAAGCAACGGTCCATCTTGGAGTAACAGGAAGCTAGGATCAGCCACAAAAAACCTTCCCCTATCTCCCCAATGTCACATTTTGAGCTCTTCTTACTCTTATCATCATCTAAAATAATATACAAGCAATCCCAACAATGAGCAGCTTCACCAACCCCACAACTCTCTTTCACCCCCAAAACCTCCACCACCACCATCAAAACACGCCACTGCCACTCTCATTAATCCGATCATCATTTTCCGGCGAAGAAAAACCAACCCACCATTGTCACCACCACCACCACCACCACCACCGTCGAAACATTGTGACAACATTGGTAGCCACTTCCATAGCACTTGGGCTACACCAAGTCAGTCCAGTGGCACTAGCAGAGAGCTGGGGCACGCGTTCATTTCTAAGAGAACGTTTCTTCGAGCCGGGGTTGTCGCCTGAAGATGCAGCGGCAAGAATCCGGCAGACAGCGGAGGGACTGCATAGCATCAGGGAGATGCTGGAAACAATGTCTTGGAGGTATGTGTTGTTCTACATTCGACTCAAGCAATCCTATCTCTCTCAGGATATGCAAAATGCCATGTCTACTGTGCCCGAAAACCGCCGACAGTCTTATGTCAATGCTGCCAACGAGTTGGTTGACAACATGGCCGAGGTATGTTTTCTTAACTTCATTCAGAATAATTCTAGGTATATCATGAAAATTTATCAAAATTTCTTTTGATGAAAGTGAATAGTATGGTGTGAATTTAAAGTCAGTTTATTGTAAACTATATACACATTGGATTTTTTTTTTTTCACATATTTAAATTATGGATAAAATTTAAGGCAATCTTTTTTCAATATGTAATATAATTGTTTTGATTCATCTCATAACTTTATAGTTATTCATCAGGTTGTGAATTAGCCAAGTCAAGTTGAGCTTAAGTTTTGAATATTTAATCAATTTTAAAATGTATTTAAATATTATTTTAATTTAATTTTTTTAATCAATTAGCATTAATTAATTAAGCTAATTAGGAGCTAAATGTTAGTAACTTAATTTTTCATAGTGTATATAAATTTATCAACAAATGTCAAAAAAGAGAGGATAATGAAGAAAGTGTTATTCAGAAAATTATGGAGATGGAAATTCAAGATGAGGAAAGATTAACTAAAAAAGGGATGAATGGTGGGGCTTAAGTCTGCACTTGAAGGAGATTTTGGAGTCAAAGTTGTTTCACAATGAAAGTTCTCTCATGGAATGTTAGAGGCTTGGGAAAGTCTGAGAAAAGAAGAAGGATCAGAAATTTCATAAAGGAAAAAAAGGTGGATATGGTTTTGATTCAAGAAACGAAAAATTCAAGTGTTGATAAGATTTTTGTCAGATCTCTCTGGCCAGAAGATGAACTGGGGTACATGGAGGTTGATGCAGAAGGAGGTTGATGCAAAAGGGAATGCGCAGGGGATTTGTTATGTCTGTGGAAACCTCATGTTTTTTAGGTTAAAAATTGTTGCAGCTAAAGGAATTTCATTTTGCTATCAAGTTTGGTTTATCATAGACTTGATTGTGTCATTGGTAATGTCTATGCTCCTAATGATAGTCGAGATAGAAGTCATCTTTGGTTGGCCCTTGCTAATTTAAAAGCATCTTTTCCAAAACCTTGGTGTTTAGGGAGGGATTTTAATGAAATTAAAACTATAGGAGAAAGGAAAGGTCGTGCGAGAAGTGATAGGGGGATGCAGGAGTTTAATGAGTTTGCAAATAATCTTGAATTGGTTGATGTTCCTATGTGTGGTAGGAAATATACCTGGACTAATTCACAGTCAGGTGTATGTTGGAGTTGAATTGATAGATTTTTATTAAATCTGGAGTGGCTTGAGTGGTTTAACTTTAAGGTATGGGGCCTTCCTAGAATTTTGTCTGATCATTGCCCAATATTATTAAAGGAAGATGAGCGGGATTGGGGTCCCAAACCATTCAAATTTATAAATGCTTGGGTGTCACATCCTAGCTTTATCAAAATAGTCAAAAAGGTTTGGAATGGTACACAAGTAGAGGGGTGGGCTGGCTTCAAAATTATGGTCAAATTGAGATCACTTAAACAGGCATTGAAGATTTGGAATGTGGAGATATTTGGTCATGTGGAGTCTAAGCTCAAAGCAGCTGAAGTTGAGTTACATTCATAGGATCTCACTGTTGAAGGGAGAGATCTTCTAGAAGGTGAAGTTAGAAAAAGAATTGAGGTCAGAAATGAAGTATGGAAGCTTAGAAAAAAGCTAGAGTGGATCTGGTTGCAAAAATCCAAACTGAATTGGGCCTTAAAAGGAGATAAAAATATAAGATACTTTCATATAATGGCCTCTAAAAGGCAAAGTAGGAACCTTTTTTACTCATTGAAGATTAACGATACTCTATATGAGGAAACTGTGGAGTTGAAACAGGCAGTGTGGGCTCACTTTTAAGATTTGTTCACTGAAGGGTGGAAGATTAGACCAAAACTAAGGGGGGAGTTTAGATGCATTGATCAATGTCAGCTTGAGAATTGTTTGGTGAAGGATTTTTCAGAAGCAGAGGTCTGGGCTGCAGTCAAGGAATGCGATGGTAATAAAGCTCCAAGTCCAGATGGGTTTAATTTGACTTGCATTCATAAGGGCTGGAAGTTCATGAAGGGTGATATCATGGAATTCAAGAAAGAGTTTCGTCATAATGGTGTTTTGGCTAATGGAATTAATTGCCCTTTTGTGACCCTTGTTCCTAAAGTTGATAGTCCTGACTCAATTAAAGATTTTAGACCTGTCTGTCCTATTAGTTCAGTCTATAAATTGGGGTCCAAAGTGCTGGCCAACAGGTTTAAATTAGCACTGCCAAAAATTATTGATAGAGTTCAATCGGCTTTCCTAAGTAGAAGGAATATTATGGATGGTATTCTTGTAGCAAATGAGATTGTGGACTGGTGGAAGAAATCTAATAGAAAAGGGGCTAATCATTAAGCTTGATTTTGAAAAAACTTATGACACTGTTAATTGGAACTTCCTTATTCAAATGTTAGAGAACTTTGGCTTTGGTACTACTTGGACCAAGTGGATAAAGGGCTGTATATCTTCTGCAAGAGTTTCAATTCTTGTCGATGGCTCACCATCACTAGAGTTCTGCCCTCAAAAAGGGTTACGGCAAAGTGATCCATTATCCCCATTCTTGTTTATTGTTGTAGTTGAGGATCTGAATATTCTCATCTCAAGAGCTAAGGATATGGGTCTCTTTAAAGGTATTTCAATAGGTGATAATGGCTTCAATGTATCTCACTTACAATTTGCAGATGACATAGTGATTTTTTGTGAGGCAGAATGGTCTGAAATATTGGCTATTAAAAGAATCCTTAGGTGTTTTGAAGTAATCTCAGGTCTAAGGATTAATTTTTACAAAAGTGTTGTGTATGGAGTGGGTGTGGCAAATTTATTGGTTGAGAAGTTTGCTGCAAAATTGAATTGTTTAAGCAAGAAGTTACCTTTGAAGTATCTAGGACTACCATTGGGGGCCAGCCCTAGTAAGAGATTGACTTGGAGGTCGGTTGTGGATAATTTTAAAAAGTTATCTGGGTGGAAGAGAAGAATATTGTCATTTGCTAGTAGAGTTACACTCATTAAGTCTATGTTGTCTACTTTACCTGTGTATTACATGTCTCTTTTTAAAATGTCAGAGTGTGTTGCAAAAGAGATTGACAAGATTCAAGCATCATTTTTATGGGATGACTTAGAGCATAACAGGAACCTCTATCTAGTTAGGTGGAAAGAAGTATGTATGAGCTTGAAACAAGGTGGTCTGGGGATCAAAAATATCAGGTTAGCCAATGACAGTTTGCTATTGAAGTGGTGGTGAAGGTATGGTCAAGGGGATGAGACATTGTGGAAGCTGGTTATTTTTTAGAGTTATGGCTCTATTGTGGGAAGATGGTGCCCTGATCAAGATGCTCATAGTCCTACATCTTAGATTTGGAAAGATATATTATCAGTGGCTCAAAGGAATGATAGACTTTTTCAATTCTATAAGGATAATGTGGAAATTTTAATAGGAAATGGAGAAAGAATTAGTTTCTAGAGAGACATTTGGTTGGGTTCAACAAACCTATCAAGCCAATTTCCTAGATTGTTCTAGTTGGTTAATGATAAAGAGATTTCCTTGAGTATACAAGTAACTAGAAGATCTAGTCAATCTGGGTGGGGTTTCAATTTCAAAAGAGCACTTCAGGCTTGGAAAGAAGGTGAGTTGATCATATTAATCACTGCTTTGGGAACTAGCCCTGTTTTAAGAAGTGATTCAGTTGATTGCTTGGGGTGGAAGTCTTCACAGTCAAGTATATTCTAGGTTAATCTTATTTATGCTTGGGGATTGATTAATGATTGTCCCAGTCACAGATCGGTTGATCTTATATGGAATAATTTCTCACCACCTAAAGCAAAAATTTTCTCTTGGTTAGCTTGGAGAGGAAGACTGAACACAAAAGAGATGCTACATATGTTTGGAATGTTGGAAGGGGAAGATGTCCTAACTTGTATTTTCTGTCATCAAGGTAGAGAATTAATTGGCCATGTTATGTTTCATTGTCCTTTTGTTTGGCAAATTTGGTCTGCTATTGCTGTATTCTATTCCCAGCTCCATTAATGGTTTATTACTTTGGTGGTTGGGTTAGAAGTTTAAGAAGAAAGTTAATCTGGTGTGGAGGGTTTTACCAGTAGCAATATTGTGGTCTGTGTGGAGATATCACAATGAGTGTGTTTTCAAGGCAGTTAAGCCCCATTTTCATGATCTGTGTGAATGTATCAAGGTGAGGATAGCAATTTGGCTGAGATCTCATCTCAGCGGTGCCTCATTCTTAGTTAATGATGTTATGTTCAATTTTCAACAAATCAAGAGTTGTTTAGGATCTTCATGAGTTGCTTCTAGTATAGGGGAGGATTGGGTATAGGGTCCATGATTTGTTTTGGTGTATGCTGCTGAGCTGTTGATGGAGATTGAGTTGTTGCTGTGGTGTTTTTTTTTCTTCTCTGTCTGTTGATTGAGCTGCTACTGTGGGTGTTTTCTTCTTCTCTACAATGGGTTCATTTGTTTCGTTGGGCTTGGTTTCTCACCAACCCTTTGCCTTGAGCTAGCATATGATAGGGTGTTTCCCTTGGTGCCAACATAGTTGGGAGGAAAGGTTTCGCTGTGATGCTTTTTGCTCTTTGCTTTCGTTTTATTGATATTATCCATATTTATATATGTTTGATGCTATCAATAAAGTTTTTTGCTGATCAAAAAAATAAAATAAAATCAACATATGTCAAAAATTAACGAGTTTCAAAATATTTAATTAAATTTAGATTTTTTTTTTATATGAGTTTTGTTTTATCGAAATGGTTAAATTTAATTTGTTTGTATAAAAATTAAATCTTTAATGAGTCAAACACAAATAAAACTTTAATTTATTTTACAATCCTAATTATTCCTTAGTGTCATATAGTCTATACTTATATTTTATTTCAAAGCAATTATTATTATTATTATTATTATTATTATTGTCAAACGATAGAAGAGTAATTATAAATATGAAAAATATTAGCATCATCAAAATAGACTATTACCCCATAATAACTAGAAAGTCAACAAAACTTAACACAACCAATATACCAAGCTCAAGCAGATAAACTATATCACCACAACTCTATAATAGGGGAGAAATAAACAACTAGCACTACTAGAAAACAGGGTTTTTGAGTCGGCAGTGTGCCGTCGTAAATAGCATATTTGCTGACGCAAAAACTTTTTGCGATGGCGTTTCGACAGCAACTCAAGGGACGAAAATGGTGGGGTCGCAAAAGGTTTTTGAGTCAGTAATCTGCCGACGCAAAAAGTTTTAATTTTTTGAGACGGTAGATTGCCGACTTAAAAAGTGGTTAAATGTTTTAAAAAATTTAACCCATAATTTTCTCATTGAGGCTTCCAAGTTTCGAACCCACTCCATTTGAAAGATTTGACCCGAAGTCACCACACTATGTCCACTTCACCACTATACCTCTTTCAAATTTTAAATGAGATATATATTATTTATAGTATATATACTCAATATTAATATAAAAGTATATGTATAAATAAATATATTTATTAAATATAATCAAGTAAATATATATATCTTGGCTAAAATTTTTTTTTTTTTTGCTACGGCATCAGTTGCCGACACAAAAAGGTCTAATTTTTTGCGTCGGCACAAATTTGCCGACGCAAAAGGTCTATCTTTTGCGTCGGTAAATTCAACCGACTCAAGTAATACTATCAAATATTAATTTTTTGTGTCGGCCAACGGTGTCGACGCTAAAGTGTTGGTATTTGCGTCGGTAACTCTGTGCCATCTCAAAAAGACTAACTTTTGCGACGGTAAAATTTGCCGATTCAAAAAACCGACTCAAAAGGCTGTTTCTTTAGTAGTGTAGATAAACCATATCACCAGAACCCCATAATAGGAGATAAATAAACTATCACCGTAAAGGGTATCAAACTCCTATCACCGTTAAGATATCAAATTTCTATCCATAAAAATTGAATCTAAGATCTCGCATCACAAATGATTAGCGAAGGTGATATGTGTCAATATTTTCATGCCTCGGTTAGTAAGTGGATTGTTAATTTGTAATGTCAAAGTGTTGAAAGGATAAAAGGAATGTTCACTACCTCGGAGTTGCATTTAATTTAAGATTGTGTTTAATTTATAAATTTGGAAAGAGATTTAGAAAGAGAAAGATAAAAGGTGAGAGAAATATAGTTAAATTTTGGGAAAATTATTTATAAGTCCTATTAGGGAGACTTATGCTACATATGGTCCTACTAAAAAATTTATGTTCCCATAAGTCTTGTGAGAAGTTTGTTGACACATTTACCCTCAATATTAGTTGTTAATATCATAAATACTAGTAAAACCATATATAGGAAATTGAATGTTACCATAGATCATATCTATATAAACGTAACGTAACGTGATACCTACATAAATGTAACGTGACACCTATACGTAACGTGACACCTACATAAATGTAACGTGACACCTATGATCTATGGTAACATGCAATTTCCTATAGGAAAAAGCATGTTACCATAGATCATATATACATAAACGTAATGTAACGTGACACATACATAAACGTAACATGACACCTATGATCTATGGCAATATTCAATTTCTTATATAGGAAATTGAATGTTACCATAGATCATATTTATATGAAACGTAACGTGACACCAACATAAACCAGCAACATTTTCACATTCAATTTAAAAAAATAAAAACTCATTAAGTTTGCGAAACGTAACGTGACACGTTACGTTACGTTTATGTAGGTGTCACGTTACGTTACGTTTATGTAGGTGTCACATTACGTTACGTTTATATAGGTGTCACGTTATGTTATGTTTATGTAGGTGTCACGTTACGTTACGTTTATGTAAGTGTCACGTCACGTTACGTTACGTTTATGTAGGATCTTGGAATACATTCCTATCTAAATAGGACTTGAGACTCTATAAGAAATTACACAGGACTTAGCCTACCATAAGTGTCTGAAAAAGGACTTATAAATAAGTCTCCCTTAAATTTTATTCACATTTTACTTATTTTTTTCCTTTTCAATTTTCAAATTTCTACTCAAATACATAAACCAAACACAAAATAATTGAATTCTGCTAAATTCATTAATTCAACTCAAAACAATTTTGTCTTTTAATAGATTGTGGAACAAGTGAGTTTAATTGGAACAATCAAATTTTAAAATTGTATTTGATTCATGAATTTAAATGAATGTTTAAAAAAAAAAAAATGTGAAATATAAATAAAATATAGTTACATTTTACACACTTTTCACACTCTTTCTCCTTTTCTATTTCTCTTTCCAAATCCATGATCAAAACATAGTCTAAGGTTATGTTTTGATCATGGATTTTGGTAGAAATTTGGAAAGAGAAACGAAAAATGGAGCAAATAAAATGTATGCGAAAAGTAGTTTTATTTCATTCATACTTCACCAACTTTTTCTTTTTTCTTTTTAAATTTCTACATAAATTGATAATCTAAACACGACCTAATAAAGTTTGTGTTTTTTACTCCAAATCCATCTTTTAGTAATCCACTGCATCATATAGATCAGAGAATTGAGTATGTCCACAACAAATGAAGAGAATCCAACTTATGATTAATGGAAGTTGAAATTTATGTAATGATTCAATATAACAGTGAGGTTTTACTTGGATTCCAATTAAGAAAATTTACTTCTTATGTTATGTAATTGCAGTTTGATTACTACATTCGGACTCCAAAAGTTTACGAATCGTATGTATACTATGAGAAGACCCTGAAATCAATAGATGACCTTGTCGCATTGCTAGCATAACTAGACAATAATGGAGATTCATCAGGGGCTGACAATGAATGTAAATGTTTTTTTTCCTAAGTATTTTTATGGTGGTGGTGGTTATCTTGAATACATCATAAATGCTATTAGCTCAGAAAGTTGTGTTCATAATCTTACCAAGAAAGTAAATGTACATTGTAAATTCTATTTTTATATTGTGGGATCACACTTTGAATATTTTTCTTAGATAGATTCAGGATGTATTGCTTGAATATGTAGCTGAATTTATATTAGAAATGTCTTCTTTGATTTGCTAGAGATGAGGATGGAGGGGCTATGAGATACAAAGTGTATTACAATGTTTAGTGGTGTAGCTAGAAAGTTAATTTAGTGGTGTCATTTAGTTAATTATTATTGATATTTTTATTTCATATTAATTGAGTAAAGATTGTAATTTTTAATCGATTGAGCAAAGAGAGAGGAAAAAAAAATGTAAACATTTAATAATTCTATGCTCAAATGAAGAATAATTTTTAATTTATTTTTATCTTTTTGTCAATCGGTAGGAGATTAATTACAAATATAATAACTATTACATCAAATTAGAAAATAAAAATCTAACAATGTACCAAGCTCAATAACCATTGTTAGGTTTTTGTAATTGGCAATCCCACTTGACAAAATCCTTTCAGTTTTACACTACAACAAAAAAAGGTTTTTACGATGCGCAATGGACACTGTAAAACCCTTCTACGACGTGCAACGTAACGTCATATTATGACCAATCATGGAAATTCATTCACTTTCAATGGCATGCCATAGTACGTTGTTAAAAACTATTTAACAGTAGATTTTGTGCGTCGTTTTTATTTTTTCTATGACTACTTTTGCACACCGTTAATTGGTGGGACAAATAACAACGCTGATTAAGCGTCGTAGATTAATATGTAATATAACGACTTGCTCAGCCTACCGTAAATAAGTAGAACATACCACAGCATTCATAGAATGCTGCGGAATATGTCGTATGATGGCGACGTAGAATGTGCATTATTTATTTTTTATTTTTTTTAATTCAACATGTTCTATTTTGACTTGTTTTGTACAATCTAACAAACATTACAAACAAACTTCACAAAATATCAATCAATCATCAAAATATTGTTTCAAGCATAAAAAATAAACTACATCCGTAAATTATGAATATCCAAATATTGTCAATACATTCCAAACATTCAAAAACTAACCGTAAGTTCAAAATCATTCAAAAGGACTATCCTTAAGTTCTTAATTATCCAAAAAGTTATAAACCATCCAAAACTGTATCATATATAAGTTTGTAAACAAAATCCAAAACTATTTAAAGATTATAGAAATCTATTCATCAAAATTCTCAAAAACTAGCCATCACCATCATCATCGTCACTGCTACTATTGGGCTCATACTCATCATCTGAACCATCTCCTCCATCATCCTGTAACATTCATCGACATGTGACAAATGGAATGGGGATCAATACAGTTAAAAGGCAGAAATAAGACAAGGTTAAACCCATTAATCCAAAATAAGGAATGAAAATAAAACACAAAATAATAATAATTATTATAATCTAACGTCAAGAAAGAACAGCAGTTTATACATGACTCATGATCCAAAAACATTATATGAAGAAGGATATCAAGCCCCAAAACATTGTACCATAGAAATAATTTAAAACATTAACTTCCAAATCCTTATTGGTGCATAAATAAAGGAACACGCATGCCGATTTCAAAAAGATCATCACAAACATATAATACCTTTTTCTTGAATTTTTAGGTTGTGGATCACTAAGTAAAGATCATTGAATATTTGATAGCCAACAACATTGTTAATGATCAACTCACTACTTAAAGTAATTTTCATAACAAAATAGAAAAGTTGAACAAAAAAAATATGATATGTTCATACTTTATCATCCCCACGAAATGTTGCAATGATTTGCAGTATTGCACAGTACTGCACTATATGCTAGGTATGTATGACCCAGAAAAGTTATAAGGAGTACTTCTAATGCAGTATTAAAAGGTACCTTGGTTGTGATACTGAGGACGATAAGAAGCCAAGTCTTCTAAGTCTTTAACACATCTTTCTTCAATTGAAAATACCTAAAACATTTGCTATAGAATAAAAAGTAATAGCTACATGCCATTACTTCTCAATTCGTTATTATTATGAATCAGCGTTCAATAACGAAAACTCCTAATTTTCCACATGTATATACAGTTTGAAATGTTTTTTTTTTTTTTTTTTTTTTTTTTTTTTTTTTTTTTTTTTACAAACAAGGCATTGATCAAACCTTATATAAACCAAGTCTTCACTCAACAATTTTTTTTTACTGTTACCTCCACATGTAATCGGGTTACATCTCCACATCGCTTCTCTAAACCTTAAATTGAATGCTCCGTTTTGATGGCTTGGTCAATCATCTTTTTTGTCTTCTTTGTGAATACATTGAGCCTTATATTTTGTACTCTAATTTTTGGTATAGCTAATTCAATTACCTAATAAATAAATAAATAAAAGAATCAGTTCATTTTCTTATAATCCAAACACTACAACAAATTCAACATTCACAATTTGTTTTCATGCTATCAGATGGCATGTATGGGATGTTCGACATTCAATTACAGTATATTTTGGATCTGCCTTGAAAGAGGCTAATAAAAGATCCCAACAATCAACAATCTATCACAAACTAGTTTGCTTCACATTTTTTTGTCCAGCTAAACCAAATATTTATAGCAGTTTGGCCCACAAAATGTGTCCATTGATAGGAACACTACTAAGAATCAGTAATCCATAAGTGAATGATTAAGACACCAACAACCACCTTCAATCTATCACAAATTAGCTTGCTTTACATTTTTGGTCCAGCTAACTAAACAAAGATTCATACTGGTTTGGTCTAAAAATTTAGTCCTCCATTGGTGGGAATATGCCTAAGAATCAATAATCCATTATTGAATGATTAAGACACCACTTAAATGCAAGTGTTATGTCCATAACAATCATTTTCCCTTAACAACAAACTTAAATGCAAGTGTTATGTCCTATCCTATCATTTTCACATTGCTCTACCACATTGATTTAGTATCTTATTGGAAATTTATTCAACTACTATGAGTAACCGATAAATATCATATACTTTACACCAATTTATGGAAGATAATCTCATGATTAAATACAGATGATGGATCTGAAATCATTTAACAGTGAATGACTTAGCATATGCTAGTGTCAAGTGCTACACAATTAGCAACCAAATTCTACAATTTTGGACTCCAGTGGATGGGTTAGCTAATTTTTTAAACCTATCAATCCTTAACTTGGCTATTAACTGTAGCCAGTTCCTTAGCAATCAAGAGAGAGAGGGGACAGGGGAGAAAGAGAATGAAAGTTAGCGTCCTATAACACATTTTAATATCTCCATTGGAGCACCCATATATACTACTACATAAACAAACCCTTAACATACAAAATTGGACTATACTTTTTGTCATATAACACACTTTAAGAAACATTTTTAACATCTCCACTAGCCTGCTTAGTTAATATGGAAGAATGCATTATCAGAAGAATGCATTGTGGTAAAAAAAATAATAACAATAACAATAATAATAATAAACAGAGCTAAAACAGAAATATTTGTGATACAAATTATTAGAGAAAAAAAAATTCATATGTGAATTTCAAAAGAGTCTGCCACATAGGACCAAAATCAATCATCTATAGAGAACACTAAAGCAAAACAGAGGAGTCATAAAATCAACATCTCCATCAATCAAATATAACTCGAATCTTCTAAATGTTTCATAAGTATATATATATAACTCAAATTTCAGATTCTACATGAACATGGATCTCAAAATAGCACAATTCGATTAACACAAAAAACAATTGAACAGTACTAATTTCATATTATAAATAAATAAATAATAATTTAGAAATTGACAAACTCAAATCCATCTAAAATAATTCCACAACCTTGAGCAATTAGATTCAATTTTCAAAATCCAATTCACAAAAACCTCAATCAAATTCACCGAAACACATTTATATGAACAGCAACCCAATCTTTGCAGACTAACATTTAAACTTCACACTACACAATCTAAGTCATAATTCATATATACACGTAAATATGTACGTATAGGCGCGGAGAGAGAGATTGAGAGAGACAGAAATAGAGAGAGAGGAAGAGAGAGAGATTCATACTGCCGGATATCTCAGACGACAATGGCGAGTGAAAGAGCGCGAGAGCAGAGCTATACAGGTCTGTGATGCGTAAGAAAGAGAGAGAGAAAGAGAGAGAGAGAGAGAGAGAGAGAGAGAGAGAGAGAGAGAGAACGATCATTGTTAAATTTTTCTAGAACTAGGGCAAATATGAGGAAAATGGGTAAAAGGGTAAAATAAATATTAAAAAAGGAAAAAAGAAAAAGAAAAAAAAAAGAGGGAATAAATTGGTTATTTGCGACTGGTAATCAAATGGTCACAATTATATAGTAGCAAAAGGTCACTTTTCTAGTAGTGCACGATGGTTGCAGAAGTAGGGGATGCGCGATGGTAGTGGATCGGCGATCGTAGGTGTAGGCGATAGCGATGGATCGACTAGCGTAAGGTCTATGATGGCGGTGTGTCGGCGGTCGTGAGGGGCTACTAGGTGGGTCATAGGTAAGGAGAGAGCAGTGGGAGGTTGTCACAGTGGGGAAAAATTGGCCAGATGTGGAGGAAGTGGCGGTCCTTGGTGAGATTAGGGCTTGAAGAAGAAGAAGAAGAAGAAGAAGAAGAAGAAGAAGAAAAAGAAGAAAAAGAGGATGGATGAGAGAGAGAGAGAGAGGAGATAGAAATGGGTGAGTGTATAAATTTAATTAATTATAATAAGAAAATGAGTGTATAGAGATAGAATGGTGGTGTAAAGAGAGAGTGTATATTATATATATATTGGTGAATTGGCCCCATAAAATTTCATTTTGGCGCTTTTTTTTGTTTTTGAACATACAATTCATGACATGCATTGTGCGTCGTAAAAAGATAATATTTTTAATGGTAGCCGATGTGTGCATCATAAAAGTGCAATACTTTTAACAGCGGGCGTTCTGTGCGCTGTGAAAAGTGCAATACTTTTCTCGACTGGCATATGTATGTCGTGTATAGTTGATGTATTAATGGCATGCCATATGCATGACATAGAAAGTTTTATTATTTACGGCAAACATTGCAAGTTGTACAAAAATCATCGTTACTACCATTCACGGCCTACGCAATAGACACGCCATGGTTGGAATATTCTTTACGACGTGCAAAAAAAGCAAGTCGTAAAAGTGAGAAACTATGGTGTGCATTTATTGTATGTCGTTGATGTAGTGTCGTAAAAAATCAATTTTGTTGTAGTGTTTAATTTTATTCGCTCTTTTGTTTCAGTAAGAATGCAAGTGTTTAGATGCGAATTCAACCCAATTTGTGCCTACGCAAAAGAGTTTGTGATCTTGAGACATTCATGTTTATCACTTCGCTGACTTGTACGAGGATTTGTGCACTCGGGCGGTAAAGAGAAGCATCCAGTATCTCTGTCTATAAACTGAACTTCTAGAAAGCAAGTTTTACCGCTTGAGTGGTAAATGTTGCACTCCAACAGTTAGCCTATATGTTTTGTACTGCCTTTACTCACAACGCTCGAGCAGTGAAATGTGCGCTCATGACTTTTGCGATCCGATTTTCTACAAAGTGACTCGTTCCCTGTTTTTAGGGTTTAAGTCATCGAGAATCTTAGAGAGAAAGAAAAGACTACGTATTTTCTATTAGAGATTGTTTTATATGAGTTTCCTTGGTGTATAGAAGGTGATCGATTGATCAACAAACTACAGATTGTCAAACATCAAGGGTTGTTCTTATTATTTCATTCACAAAAGAGATAGGTGTTCTTCGGTAGATTTCGGAGAATTTGGGCCTAAAATTTTGGTGGATTCCAAAGTGCCTCATCATTGTGGATTCAACATCGTCGTTATGGATTCAATGATGGGGGTCAAGACAATTCCCATGTGAAAATGATGGTGGAAAAGGCACATCGAGGTTGGTTCAATTCAGACATGGATTCATTAGATAATTGGGACTACACTTGTGTAATTCCTTTTTGTTTTCTTAGTGAATTATTTTGTGGCTTTGGCCCGTTGTTTTTTCTTATCATAATTGGAGGCACTCCAATTGTGATTTTTTCCACGTTAAATTGTTGTGTCGACTTGTCTTTGATTATTTGATTGAGATTGTTATTTATTGTTTAAAATTGAAACATAATCACAAATTAATATCTCGAGGATTTTAGTTTTTTTCAACCATAATGTGATAACCCTGCTCCGTATTATGCTAATTGATCTTTATTATGAATGTGATTATGTGTATGATATGATTTTGAGTGCCATTTATATGAATATATGTGGTTTTGAATTTCTATTTGTTCACCGTAGGAAAATCTGTCTGATTATCTACTTTAGAATTTGAATTGAAGGCCCTATCGACCACAGAAACCGAAATTGATTACGTCGTTGTGATTGGCGTAATTTTTAGAGCCTACGATGAAATGTAATTGAAAAATGATTCGAATCAGATTAATTAGATTAAATTAATTTAATAATGCTCAACTAATTAGTGCTAAGGGAATTTGATTAAGAGAGGTTATATAAAGGGGGCATTATACACTCACATTCATTTGTTTGAGCTCAAAATCAGATTTTACACTTTAGTGAGAGAGTGAGGCCGACTCTAAAGAGAGAAAGGGGGAGAATTGTGCAATCTTGGCTCAAGGCTTAAGAATTGGAAGTTAAACTCAAAGAACTTGAGTGTTTGAAGCTCCTAGGTGAGTAAATTCATGGATTTTAGTTTGTAGCTTTGTGAATTCAAAGTTAAATGGTGATCAAGAACATGAATTGAATTGATTATGATGAGATTGAGTTAGTTTTGATGAATTGGAAGTCAATGTACCCATGCATGTGCATAATTGTTATAATTTTGTATGTTCAAGCATGAAGCATGTTGAATATGAAGAATTGAGCACCAAACTTTACATGCATGAGTAATTTTGTGTAGCTTCATGATTTTGAACACCATTTGCACCATTTGAAATAGAAATGAAGTCAAAAATTGACATACATGCATGATTGATGAAGTTATGAAATTGGTATGAAGCTTGGGTGCATAAGTTTAGACCATACAAAAGAAATGAGGATTATTTGAGAATTAGATGATGATTTTGAACAATTTGGTGTCATACTCTTATATTCTTATGTAATATAATGTGTTTACATGTTTTTGAACCAAAATCATGAGTTTGGAACCTTTGAACATCAAAATTGAACTTCAAGAACAGTTTTGGAAAACCCAGAATTTGGTATGTCCGCTCGAGCGGGGAAAGCGCCGCTCGAGCGTGAAATACGAGCTCCCAGAACTTTTTGCAGACATGGATGTTTGCTTGAGCGGGGAGATTCGCGCTCGAGTGGGGAGCCATGTAGTGTGACCTTCAGCTCGAGCGTTCGAATTCACGCTCGAGCGTAAAAATGAGATAACCAGTACTTTTACAGACTATGAGGGTTCGCTCGAGCGACGGAACCCACGCTCGAGCGAGGACCCCTGTTTCAGAAATTTTCTAAAAGTGTTCTGTGTTTCATTTTCCGTTCTCTTTCACTTCTAACTACTCTTAGGCATGCATTGAACATTATAAATGAGTTTAAAGGATAAGAAAGAAGCCTAAGAGGGATGTATGAATTAATAACAGATTGAATCGTTTGTGACCCATATGTGTTATGTAATGTGTAGGGTCGAGCTCGAGGGTGAATCCACCAGCAGAACACTGTGAGTAATATCTTGATAAAGATCTTTGGAAGTACGTTATTTGTCCAATTGCTTATTTCCCTATAAGTCTTATAAGTTTGTTAATTTGAATTGTGGACAAATGTTTGCTATGCCAAATGATTGGGCCAAAGGCCGTCTGACATGAATGAAAGAATCATTGGGCCAAAGACCGTCTGACATGAATGAAAGAATGGTTGGGCCAAAGGCCGTATGACATGAATGAATGGGCCAAAGGCCGTCTGACATGAATGAATGGGCCAGAGGCCTTATGACACGAATGAATGAATGGGCCAAAGGCCGTCTAACACGAATGAATGGGCCAAAGGCCGTTTAACGCAA
Source organism: Camellia granthamiana (assembly GCA_036172215.1). Classification (NCBI taxonomy): domain Eukaryota; kingdom Viridiplantae; phylum Streptophyta; class Magnoliopsida; order Ericales; family Theaceae; genus Camellia; species Camellia granthamiana. Next base: position 63,082,491 of record CM069913.1, on the reverse strand, counting down.
ATGATTGGGCCAAAGGCCGTTGGACAGGAACAATTGGGCTAAAGATCGTTTGATGTGTTTGGAATCGCAGTCACTTGACCTATATATATATACTAGATAGAAATATGAATTGGGTCCAAGGCCGTCTGATGTATATTGTTCTAAGTACCGTTCGTGTATCTTCTTTATTTGATATTATTCACTGGGCTTTCGCTCACGCTTATTCATGTGTCTGTAGGTGAGCCAAGGGAGGTCCAAACCTAGCCTCGGTGAAGTTTGTGTGAAACAGTCAAGGTTTTGAAGAGTCAACCCAAACGTCTCACGCATGAGACTTGTCTTCGCCTCTTTTGTTCTTTTAATATGGTTTTGTTATATTGGCGAAAACATTGGATTACTTTTGTATATAAACTTTGGGTTTGACCGACTTAGACTTAATGATCCTGTATGTCCAGAATTTTGTGTTATTACATATTTTAATGTGAGTTATTAACATGTATGTATATGGATTGTTATGAGGTGCCATGTAAGCACAACTCTATGGACAATTTGTAAGTTTGCTTCCGTTTGGCCCCTTTACTCTGATGAGTTATGTCTTGTTTGGTGTAAGGCCGTAGGTAATCTCTTGATTATTGGCCGGTTATGTCCTTAACCCATAGGGGCGGGTTCGGGTCATGACACATAACCTCTCTATTAATATTGTTATCCCAAGTAGGCAACCCAAGATGGGGGTGAATTGGGTTTTTAAATAAATTGCCAAATTAAAAATTAACCCAAATAATAAATAAATAAATATGCTCAACAATATAAAATAGAGTAATAAAATAAAATGAGCAAATGGAAGATAAATCAAATACAACGATTTATAGTGGTTCGACACGCCGGGCTTACGTCCACTCGCCAAGTATCTTCCTCGGGAATTTCTCTACTATTCTTCAAATAGTCATACACCACTAGTTTCACGGGTATTAGTAAACTTTTACAACAAGTGACCAATTCCGATTACTCTAATTAATTTAGAATTTGATGTTTAGTCACACCTAATTCAAGTGATTTTATCTCAAAAAATCACTCACAAAAACTCTCTTCTTACAAGAATAATATGAAGAAGAAAAAAAAAATTTACAATTTTACTTAAACTCTCAACAAATTTTCTCAGAGAAAATATAACTCAATAAAGCACAATACAAAATTTGAGAATATTTCAATATCACAGATTTTTCTCTTCAATTTCTTAATTTTTCTCCACACAAAGCATTTCTATTTATAACCAAAAACATAACCATTGAGAGAATGACGCTCCTCTAACATATCATGAGGCATTGACTGAACCACACACAGAAGATTTGCAACTCAGATACACGCGGACAACACGCTCACAAGGAGTTTGAAACAATTGGCCAAACGTCACTTTCGATAAATTGTGATACAAATATTTCAAAACTTTGCCATAAAATCAAATGATGCATAGTGACTACATAGGAACTTTTCTATTAAAATATTTGACTACACAATAACTTCTCTATTAAAATATTTATATGTATAGTAAAATCTCTTTAAATAACATTTATTACAAATAAATCATACAACATATATTTTAAAGAAAATTAGTCTAAGGTGCCATATATCACAGAGAAACTTGTCGATCCACGCCTTCCTGATCGCTTACACATTCTTTACTGGTGTTGGCCTATTGAATCTCACTCTCAGGTCCACCGATTCATCTACAAGAAAGGAATTCCCGATTCAGAAAACCCGACAAGTTGCAGAAGGAGCTCCTGTAAGTCTTGTTGCCAAGACCCAGGTTTCGAGGACCAAGAGATGCTCCACGGTGGAGGAAATAGAGGGAAATCTTTAGCAAAGGTTTTGAGAGGAAAGTCTCCAAGTCAGAAGAAAAATTGATCTTCATTTTGTTTTGAATAGTACTAAGTAAACCCACTTCTTCTTCTTCTTCTTTTTGCTCAATTAATTTTATCTAGATCTGCAATTGTTTGTTCATGAATATGGGTATTTGTCTTGATTTCAAATTTGTTTACAAATAGATCTGCAGTTGTATTTGTAAAGTCTAGTTTCAAAAATTAAGAATTTTGTTCAAGTTGAAGTTTAAAATTAATAATTTTGGAACATTTCACGTAGAAAATTAATAAAAATATTATATGTTCTTTCTCTTGTTCATGCTGAGATTCTTTCTCTGAGAAGAAATTCTCTAAAAAGAAATTCTGAAGAGAAATTCTTTGGAAAATCCAAAATTTCTCTGAAGAGTGGGAAGTTCAGAGAAATTTGAGAGAATTTCTCTAAGAAGAATTTCTCTAGAGAGAGTTTCTCTGGTTTGAATTCAAAAAGATGATGAAGGCTCGAGTTAGGAATTTCTTTAGAGAGTGGGAAGTTGAGAGAAATTCCAAAGCTTCAACATTAAACAGGGCATATAGATACAAACCTATACATATATGGATTAAGATTTTTAGCACTGGTCACAACGTCACAAAGCTTCAACATTAAACAGGGCATATGAATATTATAAATATGTTAGATACAAACCTATACATCTATGGAAACAACTATCTCTTAACTAGCATATGACTGACCTATTTTATCACTTACCTCAACTACAAGTTTTGCTACTACTTCATAAACACGCCTTTGAGAAGCACTCTCTGAAAATACTTCGTCAAATCTATAAGATTCCGAATTCTATTTTTTTATTTTTCAACTTTAACCTATTGAGCAACATAAAGGGCCCCCCCTCCCACAAAAAAAAAAAAAAAAGAAGAAGAAGAAGAAGAAAATGTTAATTTAAAGGTCCTAGTCACTGTTGAAATGTGAGCATGCACATGCAAGTAAGAGAGGAGAAACTAATAATGAGAAGTATATCCTTACAATCAACTGAAATCAACTACCAAGTGTGTTTTCATTCATATCAATGTTGAGGAATTGGATTGATGACAAATTAGCAACATAAATCAATCAACTCTGGTTGTATTTCAACACAATCAGCAAAATGAGCATCTGAAAGAAGATCCTCTGCATTTCTTGGTCTAAGTCTGACTGCAACTCTCACTCTTCCAGATTCTAGGGTATGGTAGATATCAAAATTTCTCTGGAGGAAGAAGATGATGAAGGCTTGGGTTAGAAATTTCTCGGGAAAGTCCAAAATTTCTCTGGAGAAAGAAGATGATGAAGACTTGAGTTAGGAATTTCTCTAAGAAGTCTAGAATTTCTCTAAAGAGAAATTTCTCTGGACTTCCCAGAATTTCTCTGAAGAAAGAAGATGATGAAGGCTTGAATTAGGAATTTCTCTAGAGAGTGGGAAGTCCAGAGAATTCCTAGATCGGATTTTCTCTGAATCGATGTTGAGGGACCTTAAACATTATGAAAATATTAGATGCTCTTTATACTATAAAATCTTAATACCAGGTACCTTAAAAAAAATCCATATATTTTAATAGATAATATTTTGTATCAAAGAAAATGAAACAATATAAAAGCTCTAAATTTATTTAGATTAGTGACATGGAAATCATAGTGTCAAACTATTACATAAATGAATATATTTTACAACAACTACTATAGCCCTTCACTTCCATAACTATTGTCAATGTTCCTATAACATCAAAATAATTTTATGGTAAATATTATGTATTTTTATAGTAAATGTTACGTATTTTTCTTGTAAGAGTTACGACAATTTATGGTTCAAAATTGAAATTACGTATTTTGTGATACTGTTTGACATTTTTGTGGTAATATTACACATTTATTTATCCATACATTTTCTAACTACAAATGTTTAACAATACCACAAAATACATAACATTACCACAAAAATACGTAATTTCATTCAACAGTCACAAATTATCGTTACTCTTATCAAAAAATATGTAATATTTACTACAAAAATACGTAATGCACCCCATAAAAACATGTAATAAATTGCATATAGTACACCTTTGGAGAGGTGTGTACCATAGAATGAGAAAAGTTAGGGATCATGAAAATTTTGTTATGAAAATGATCATGAAAAATTTATGATTCTTGGATTACCTTGATTAGTGTGTAGTGCTTTATTCTAAGTGTAATCCAAGAGTCACAAAGCTTTCATGATTATTTTCATGAAAGGTTTTTCATGATACCTAGCATTGCTGCCATAGAATTGCTCTAACACCACCTCCTTTTTGTCTCCATAACATTATAATCACCACAACCACTATCTTTCTATCTCCACCACCATTGTCATTGGTGTTATAACTAATGCCACCACCTCCTTCACCAACACCCCCCCCCCCCCACCAACTCACCATCATAATATAAAAATTAAAATATACAAGTTGAAAATAATAAACTTCAAATTTAATCTTGTACATATCAAACAACATGTTTTAGTTTAATGCTTCAATTTAATCAAATAATTTTTCAGCTTAAAAAATTTCACATTTAGTTTTCAATTTCCAATTTTTAACTTTATCAAACACCACCAAAGTGGAATAATGAAATCCATATTATTTTATTCTTTGATTTTTGAAAAGAGACTAATATTTTAGAACAATAAAAAATGGAATAAGGGACTAATATTTTGAGATGGAGAGGGCATAAATAATATATTTATACTATTATATATATAATTTAATATATAAATAATATGTTTATTATATAATTTAAATAAAGATAAATAAGCCAAGCTTATTCGAGCTCAAGCTCAACTCATTTAAATAAGCCAAACCAAGTCACGCCCTTAACGAGCCAAACTAAGCCTATTCGTAAATAGCTCAATTCATTTATAACTCTAATTATAGGGTGAATTAAGAATCTATATTGTGAGTCCTCAGTATTTCTAAAAGCAAAATAATAATAATAAATAAATAAACAAAAATAAGAATCAGATATCTAATCTAAACGGATCGGATTTATGGAAACCCATTAATAATTGGACTTTATGGGATTTGGTTAGAGTGGGATTTTCATTAACAGATTCGGATTATTCTGATTGAGAAGGGTCGGATTTGTAGGCAGGCAGGTAGGCCTAAACCCATTCATGCAAATACAATGCATGATCCAGTTCTAAACCCATGCAAAAAGGTGACCCAGTTCCAAATCCTACGGGCTGTCCCAAGCCAGCCCATCCCAAGTAGTTCGTTATATATACGGCAAATTGCATTTTACCCTTTTATCTTCTTAAACTAAAAGCAATAGCACTAAACCCCCTTTATCTATTTTTTTTTTTTTTTTTTCAATTTGAACCTTAATAATGAAAATACCCTTTTAACTATAGGGGTAAATTATAGTTCAACCTCTTAAACTATCACTCAATATCACTTTACTCCTAAACTAAAAAAAAAAAAATTGAATTTTAAGCTAAAATATAGTTTTGATTTTTTTTTCATATTTATTGTTTTTAGTATTTTTTTTTTTCCCCATATGTTAGTAACGAAATCGACCGATCCACAAAAATCAACCGCCCCAACCTAATCCATCCACTTTTAAGTGGTTTCGATAGTATGGGCAAACATATGCGGATGGAGAATTTTCATATCCACCTATATTCAGACGGATGACGAATAAGAAGTCACTCAACACAACACAACTCAATCAGCCAATCTACCTTAAGAAAATGATGTTATATTTTTATGTTTGTTAAAGAAAAAGACAATTTATTTAATAATAATATTAGTGACTTATGAAATATAAAAGTTTTAACTTTTATTTTAATTATAGAAAATGAAGAATAAAAAATTCTGAACTCAAATAAGGCTCAAATTAGTTAAAAAATTACTATATAAAAGCATAAAATAGTAAAACACAAACCGCCAAATCGATCTACATCTACCCGTTAACCCGCATAGCCCACTCAATCCACATCCACTAAGTGGATAGATACAAATTGATTTTTTTCAATCTACTTAAGTTCGAACGGATGACAAATAGAAGGTCATCCGACCCAATCTGATCTGCAAGCACCCCTAATTTTAAACATTCCATTCGAGGCATATATAAATCACATATCAATTTTTTTATCTATTTAAGAGACATATCCTTAGCAAAATATTTACATCGATATAGCTTTATAATTCAAAGTGACAAATGTACTATCATTTTTTTTTAATTAAGGAGGTAAAATGATATTAGGTAATAGTTCAAGGGGTAAATTGTAATTTATCCTATCAATAAAAGGGTAACTTTGTCATAAAAGTCTAAATTGAAAAAAATTAGTTGACGAGGGGGTTAGGTGTTATAATTTTTAGTTGAGAGACATAAACTATATTCTGTTTTAGAAAAGTTGAAGCGTTGGGACGCAAAGCAACGCAACCTTTGGTTGCTAGAGGCTGCTGCCAAAGTGAGTAGTATACTCTGCCATTTCATTCTGCTCTACATTTTCAGATTATACACTTCTCCATCGACTCTCCAGTCGGTTATTTATCGGCTCTGGTGAATATCACTCCCTCCACCTTTTTTCTTCTTCTAATATGTATATCTTCATATGCATGATGGAATTAGAAGAAAACTATGGGCAATAGCTCTCTTGTTTTTGTGTAGAATTCTGTTTATCATAGTATTTTAAATTAAATATTTTATTTTATAAATAAAATAATCTATCAGTATAAAAGATATATATATTTCATTGTTCTACCATCTTACCTTATTTTTTTATTTTGTACAATTTTTTTTTTTTTTTATTCCAATAGAGATTACTTCTATAGTGTTTTTGCTGGTGTCTTTGGCCCCTCTAGTGATAAAATCATGATTCCATCCCTATTTATATGTATATCTCTATGTGGGTTTTGAGTATGGTGTTCTGTTCTGTGCAAGGTGGCATACATACTTGATTGAAGCTTCACAATTGAAACTAATAAAATATTCACATAAATGATATAGTACCCTCTCTTACTTTTTTTGTAGTCTCTTATAATCAATCCAGTTGGGGCACATACATACATATGTTGAAATTACTGTTATACAAATGCAAAATATTCCTGTATATCTGTATTTTAACACACCAGCAAATTCATTAGGTGTCTTTGTTTTCTGGGTTTTTCAGTTTGAGATATACTCTAATTAGAGGGCGTATACCAGTTTCTTATTCCTTTATTTATTTTCACTTAAAAACACTCTTAGCCTCTGTTGAATCGCGATGTGAGAAAAGAAAGTAAATGGTTTGTTGTTTGTATAAATAATCATTAAAAGATAACATAATTCATTTAGTAGGGTATAAATTACATTGTACTTCAAATTTTAGCATGACTTTTAATATGTATTTCATCTATCTAACATGAAAGCATAATGCATCAGACTAAAATTTCTTGAATTATTTATCATAAAATTGAATGATTCACTCTTGATTATATGTTTTTGTTTGGAGTATAATGTATCAATTATGAATGGTATGGTTTCTGCCTTGGTAATATTTCCAATTCCCCATTCATGAAAATAATTGAATAATTGATCTAGTCATTATATAAAATTGTAAAGGAATTTTTAACAATGAGTTTGTATTGTTTTATGTGAGGAAAAATTAAAGGAATTTTTTTTTCTTTTCTTTTTTATTTAAAGAATTGAAAAATAATTCTAAAATCTAATCAAACCAGCCCTTCTGCTTACAAAAGATTACCATAGAGATTTGAGTTCTTAACTAGTAGTAGCAATGAAAGAAGTAGATGGAATTAGAGAAAGTGCTTGCCAATTCATATTAGACCTGGTAGCACCAAAGAGATGTGTGCTCCAGGAATATGATCAGATTATTTCATACCAATTTTTTTTTTTTTTTTTAATTTTAATTTTTCTTTTTGTGAAGTTTACAATGTAGAGTGCTATGAAGAAAGTTTTCCATTATCATTTGTTCCATTGGTATTTGACATAGAGTTGGTAGTATGTACCTACCAGTAACTCACTAATGTTCCCCCTGCTTCGATATTATAATTGACCATAATCGATATATAATTTTTGCATATATATTGTGTACAAAAATTATCAATGCTTTTTACTACATGAAGTTCCATATACCAAGTGCTATATGCTCTCTGTCTCTCTCCTTTCCACACACACACAAAGATTACATCCTTGAGCTTCATAAAATTGGAGGATCACCCGTATTTCCTACTCAGATAGCGCACGGTTAATGCAAGAACTGTTATTTATCATATTGTGGTGGTAATGTAAATTTGTAGCCAATATAAAAGCATTAATTTACTGTTGCAGCTCTATATAAGAACCACAAAAATGTCAGACATCAACATTGACGATGCTAAGGAGCTAGATTTCATTGACAACACTCCCAATGATAAAGTGGATGATGATCCTTTGGTGGATGATCCAAAGCATTCAGATTTACATGAGAAAAATCCCTTACCTACCCCCCAGGAGGAGGTACACATACTCTGTAGCTTCCGTGTTTTATGGTTTTAAATTTTGATTAGTTTGTTTTATTAAATTATTCAGAAAGCAAATGTGGAGCAAGCCTTGAAATAGGGTTAAATAATATGTTCATGACAACATTTTTGAAACAATCCCCTTAGAATTTCTCCGAAGGGCAGAAGTGTCAGGTCTAATGAGTTTGCCCAACTATTTTTGTATCCGGGGCATAACTTGTTAGTACATAGATTTCCAAAAGTTACATTTTCATCTTTTCTTTTGTAGGAGGAAATGATCAAGAAAAAGTATGGAGGAATGTTGCCAAAGAAACCTCCATTAATATCCAAGGTAACAATTCACTTTTTACCTTTTAGTTTAGTCAATATTTTCGGTTTCATTTAACAAGTGTAATCCTCCACAAACTACTTTATTTAATATCAGGATCACGAACGAGCATATTTTGATTCTGCTGATTGGGCATTAGGAAAGGTATACTTGATTGATTTTCTTATGAGACTTTTTAACCACTTGTTAATGATAGTATTTGCAATTCTGAATGTGGTTTTAACTGGGCAATCTCAATTTTCTAAGATCTTTGTTTTCCTCTGCTTGCCCATTGGATAGCAAGGAGCACAGAAGGCCAAAGGTCCACTAGAGGCTCTTCGTCCAAAATTGGAGGTACTTGATGTTTCTTACCCTTGATTGTTGGAAAAACTAGGGTATTGTGTTATTATACTTGCAGTTGCTATTGTGGTCAACAAGAGCAATGTGTACCAGCTTTAATGTTGTGTCAAAGATGCTGGTTTGACTTGTAGATGTGGCACACTTGTGAAATGTTCTTATTGGGCACTTGCACCTAAAGTAATATACCAATTTTTTTCTTCTTTCATATTCTTTCATGCCACAACATTGTGGTTAAGTAGGATTGTGTGGCAAAGTTCTTTCACCGATGTACTTTTTTATATGTAACAACTTCTGGAGTAATGAAAACCTAGGTGAGTTATTAGGGCTTATTGTTATCATAATTAGGAAAATGGAATCATGTCATGGTGTAAGTTGCGAATTTGGCATGTACTAATGCTAAGACATAGTACTCGCCAAATTTTGGTTGTTTAGGCTCCACCATGACTATTTTCTCTCAAATTTTCTATTCATGTAACATTGTGCGTCCTAGTAATGTTAGGATTCATGTTCTTTCTACAAATCAATTATTTTATTCTAATTTCAAAGTCTAATTATAATGAGCTAGACAACTAAGAGCAGTGTAAAATGCGGTCCTATGTCCTCACTATGACTGCAAAGAGACTACCAGTTAAAGTACTCGTTACTATCATTCTTTTACTGTCATATGAATTGGGTGAAGTAACTGATCTCACATGCCACTTTCTTGCTATTTTTCTTACAAATGAAGCATCTAGGTTTTTGTTGAAGTTCATGCAGATAAAATAACAGTCGGTACACTACACAGTGGCTAGATATGTAGAGAAGACTTGATTTATGAGTTATGTGTCCTAGTTTTAACATTCATAATTTCTTTCTTTTTGTAAATTTTGTCAGCCGACACCACACCAACAACTTCGTTCTAGACAATCAACTTATGCTTCCACAGATGAAGGTGAAGGTATTTGCACTTGACTTACCAACCCTAGTATTTTATTTTTTTATTTTTTTATTTTCATTTCTCATCGTTACATATTGAACTTAGCTAAATTGTGTTTTGACAGTGGTTGATGACAATAATAATGATGCTCCTTTTAAGGATCAAAGTTGCAAGTTAGATGCTACCAATAACAACAATGCCAATTCTACGGATTAGAGTTGCAGCATGTAAAGCAGTTGATCATGAATCTGAGACCCTCTTTGAGTACTTAATTGAATAAACTATTAGTAGATTTTGTGCCTGTTGTTGTAATAATGAACTCTATTTCCAACTCTACAAAATTGCATCTTTTTGTCGGTCAATGTTGTCAGGAAGTTATTAGTCCATGGCATGCGGCACAAAGGTAGAAGATTTACAACCAACCACTTGGCATAATTCATTTGAATGTCAATTCCCCAGAGCTATGAAACATAGAAACTTCTCCGGAGGTTAGTGTGACATGTGTCAATAATAGACATGCACTGAAGGAAGTGTCATCCCCGCATTTTTTCAATCGAAGACGCTGGGGACACATTAAGAACATGCAGTGTCATTTTTTATTTATTTTTTTGCACTGGAGTAGCATACTCAATATCGATGAATTTATGAGAATAACTATATAATAATTAAACATATGGCATATAATAAATATATAAAATTATATGTTTCTCACATGTCCCTCGCGTGTTGTGTATCCGCTTGTTTGTATCATGTCATGTATTAGTGTCCATGTTCATTCTTCTTAGCCTTAGAGAGAAAGAGAAATTCAAATTTATGTATCTATGTCTATATTGTATCACGTATCTGTATATGTGCTTTTTAGCTAGAGAGAGAGAGAGAGATATTTGGGTACAAATAAAAAATGACAAAATTCACTTTACTCCATTGTTTCACATATAGGCTTTTGAATTCTTTGCAGTTTGGACTAATTTGCAATTGTTTTGTCCAAATAGACAGAAAGTGTATTATAGGCGTCTATTGTGCAAGCATGGCTCCATTTTTTTGTTTTTTTACTTTCCTTCTATAAATAGTTAGACAACAAGGCATAAGTGTTCACATTAACCAAAACCCTAATAACCAACCACCTCTATTGAAAACCCTAATCATTTTCTGCCTCGAAATCCTAAAAGAAATATATATATATCCTAAAAACTTTAAAAAACCCTAACCCTACTAGCCACCTCCTACTTCCCAATCTGCTAAGATGGAATCAAACCCCAAAAATGGAATCTAATCCCAAAAATGAAGTTCTTTGTGCACAACAGGATGAAGAGGAAATCTCATTTCTCCTTTGACTTTGGCTAAAGCTATGGCATCCTCATACTCTAGTTCTAAACGCTCAAAATCTAAATCAGAAACTTGAATGAAGACATTGTCTAGAATTGGGAAATGCTTTCAAAACATCTCAAGCTTCTCTTCAAACACCAACTCACTCAAGGTTGTCAGTATCAAAAGAAGAAAGAGAAATCCAGAAGTGAACAACAAAATCAAAAGAGAAAGAGATTTGAGGAGTTATAGAGGGACGACAAAGGCAAAGGTTGATTCGAAGGCAAACACAACGATAGATAGGTGAATGGAACGAAGAGTGATGAAATGAACACAGAGGAAAAAAAAACCCTGGAAGAGAGAAAACTAGGAGACAAAGTAAGAATATGAGGGAATACAACTGTCAATATATATGTGTGGAGTGTGTTTGAATGGAACACAATGAAGGATTTTGAAATTTGAAGAGGCATCAATGATGGTGTCGTTGCACAGAAAAGCTCACTATGAAGCACGATTGCATCACCATACTAATAAGGCATAAATGGATTATATTACTACATGTAATGCCTTCGCCTGAAGTGGAGCGCAGACCCAATTTAGCCGAACTCTCACCCTCTCTTCTCAAGTAGCAAGGGATAAGAGCAATTGTGGAGGATCGAAATTAACTTCTTCCAACATTAATAGCCCTCCTCGAGACTATAACATCTTAATTCTATAGGTCCATTCGAGTGGTGGAGTTACTGCTCGAGCAATGAATTGAGGTTCCCATCATTTCTTTTTACAATCTAAGCATTGAGGGAGATCGCTTGAGCACTTAATTGATTGCTTGAACAGAGATGCGTGGCCGCCAGTACTTTCATTTCAAACCCAAAATTTTGTTAGAAGGTCGTGTTCACCACTCGAGCGGTGGAAAGATCGCTCGAGCTGTCTGTTTAGAGCAACCAACTTAAAATTGTTTTTTTCCCAATTCTTTCTCACTTTTCATATCCTTTGTCTCTCTAACACCCATTTCCGAAACTTTAGCCAAAAAATGCTTGATTTCTCTCATTTCTACTAAAGACCTACCTTAAATCTTTCAAGAAAATTGAAGAGCAAACTTAGTTTAAGATTTCTACCGATTGCTTCACATTTCTTCAAAATTTTTTGTTGGGTCTTCAACTTCTAGCTCTCATTTTCAAGGTATGGGTACTTTTAACTTCGTATGTCCATGATTTGAGATATATATGTGGTATTTTCCTAGTTATAGTAATGTATGAGATGATTTTGTAATATAAAGTGGGTTTGATAAACAAAAGGGCTTATACCTAATGTTTTTGAGAAAGATTATGTATATTCTTGTTGATTATTGTTGTTGATGATGAATATTGACTTTTAAGTGTAAAAGAGGGAAAAATCTCATTTTTTCTTAAAAAAAACCCTAGTTTTTAAAACTTGATTTAATGATGGTGCTTGGTTCAATTGACTTTTAAATCTTAAAATTGGGTGAATGATTCTGGCAAAGGGATTAAGAGATCTTTGAACCTTCTTGGATGCATGTATTGAGATAGATGAATGTTGAGATTGTGGAATTGAGAGGTTGGAGAAATATGTTGTTATTGATATTGTTAAATCTTGTTTATGAATTAAATAAACCTTAGAAAAATTGAACTTGAAAACTTATTCATCATGTACATCATAATTCTCTAATGTGATCTTATAACCTTGTGAATATTGGGAATGTTGGAAGGGGGTAAATAGCATATGAGTCTAGGTAGTTGAGTCGGATTTTGGGAAATGAGTTATGTGTTATATTGGTATCCGCGCAAAGAGTCAAGGTGCCCAACTGCCCTGTCTTGAGTTTATCGCCAGACAAATGTGGAAAAAGGTTTTTAGGTGTCCACGATCTTGCCGTTTCAAGAGTCGGCAAATGTGGAAAAACATAATTTTTGGTGTCCACGAGCCCACTGTTTCAAGAGTTGGCAAATGTGGAAGGGAAAGATTTTTGGTGTCCATCACCTCGCCGTTTATAAAGTCGGCAATATGAGAGTATTTTCTGTATATAAATTTGTATATGTATGTATGATTTTGTGGCTCTTGCTTGGGACATCATTGCATATTTACCACCCCATAGTTATGGATAAGACTTGGTATGGATATCATGCATTTAGCATCATTGTTTTTGAAAGAGACATGGATTTTCTTATCACTCACATAACATGATCATGTGCATCTAGATTGTTTAAATACTATGTTAATACTATTTTTACTGGGCAATAGCTCACCCCAAACTGACAATATTTCAAGAATTGATGATGTGACTTCGCCTAAGTAACTTGACGATGGATGTGTTTTTGAAAGAAGCACGAAGGCTCAATGGATGTTACTTGCTAACGCTCCAAAGCTCTTTTGTGATTTGGGGCTGAATGTCCAATTTTGTGTATGCAAGGACTATCCTTGAAAATGTTTATGCTACTAGGGCATTATACTTTTATATTGCTCTTGCTCATTGAACTGTTATTATTATTTTTGTGCATGTAAATGGAACAATGATGTATTTCACATAGAATAGTTCAATGAGAGAGAGATTATTCTAAATAAAAGATTATGTTTATTATGGTATTTATTACAATGGTTGTGAAACATTAAATGGCTTTAATTATATAAAAAATAAAAAAATAAAAAAAGTTTGGAGGATAAATTTTGGAGCATTGCAATGCGGTCATCTGTCGACTAAAGATGAACTGAGGATCCATTCGACACATGAGTTAACTAAAAGGCATATTCTATTCTACTGAAAGGTACAATAGTGATGTTTCAAGTTCGTAACAGAAAGGGTAGGCCAGAAAGGATGGGGGGCAGATGGAATGCTAAAAGGACAACGCAGAAGACAATGTAAAGACAGTGTTGAGACTGTAACGGAGCATAGTTCTTTTTTTTTTTTTTTTTGATCGGCAAAGAAAAATTCCATTAAAAACATAAAATTTAAAGGTACAATGAAATAAAACGCATTGAGAGAGATCCGAAGAGTAAAGACTCACTCTCTTACTACTACTACTCGCGACTTACAACCAATCCCTTAGCCTCACAATTTTAAATTTTAAAAAACAAACCAAACTCTTGAGCCCCACACCTAAAACAATAATACACTGATAAAACCCACGTCTGATAAACTCTTGAGCCCCACGCTTGTCTTGGAAACCCCATGCCTGACCGAACACCCTGCACCATTGTCAGACACTTAGCCTCCATAATCGCCGACCACTCAGGCTCCATTTCCGTCGAGAACCACCTGTGTCTGCAATGCCTTCTGCTGTCACCACGCTTGTAACCTGCAAAACCCAGTTTTCCATCTTAAACTTCCACGGTTTTCCTCGCCCAAACAACTCCCTCAGTCTCAATATGCAAGTCCTTCCCAAAGCCTCCAAACACACGTTCTAGGTATACTCTCAGTAGTAAAGCAACGTCAATACACAATGAATCCTTTATAAATAAGCGACGATCACCAGGATATGAGGTATATTCCTTTCTATCATCAAGGAAACAACATTTGTTTTGAGCTCTAACTTATCCATCCCAATGCTTACCGTCAAACACCATGTCAAGCTCTAGTGGCTTATTTGTTTATGCAGGGATAGCCTAGTAGCATCAGGAGTCATCCAAGAAAGAAGGAACAACTATATGTCCCACTACAATCTTGATTAGATAGTAGAGATTATGAGCCAATAACCAAGTCACACTCATCCAATCATCGTAACTTCTTAAGTTGCCATTACTTTATGTCCAAACTTAGTCATCCCCTATCCTTTTCGTCTGAAACACCTACAACAGAAGTCGTTGAAACCACAACCACTAACTTTTAGAGTTCAATGTTCCCACGCTACCTAGAGAGACACATCGTTTGAGCAGTGTGGAAGTTTTCATTTCAAAGACGTTTATGAGCAATTGGAATATGATTTTTCCAATCTATGATGTAACTCATCTGAGGGTTTCAAATGTTGATTGTATGATGATTTTCTTTCGCAACGATCGCCTTGGAGTTCTTGATGAATTGTGAAATGTGGAAACATGCTTGTTGTTGGAGTCATTTCATGTCGTCATGTTTTCCATGTGGAATGCTTGGAGCAAACAATACCAAGACAAGCAAAAATGACCCTCTATGTCCTCTCTGTGCGAGATCATAAGAGGAAACCTCTATAAAGGAGCGTGTTTGTTCCAAGTTGAGGAATGGTTTCCCAAAAGTTTGACCTTTCTGTGAAGATGGACCATTAAGGCCGTGGGGTTGTGCACATGCTGGTGATTGTATTGAAGGGTCTCTGCACGTTCCTTCTCACAACGTGACGTTGTTACTTAACTGGAACCATATTAGAAAAAATCTTGCCTCAAAGGGTAATTCGAGCATGGAGTTTCTAAGAACGTTGACGAAAATTGGATAGTATTCTTCGCCAATGTTGACTGGAAGGTTAGCAGATCAAGCAGGAGTTTGATCATCATCAAGTATGAAACCATGAAAATTTTGTATATAGCTTGAGATTGAAATTTTCTTTCAAATTGTCTATTATATTCAAAGTCATGATTTAGGTGATATAATATTTGATGAATTAAATTTGATGGTAAGTGTAGTCTTAATTAGTAGGAAATGCATGTTGAAAT
Source organism: Camellia granthamiana (assembly GCA_036172215.1). Classification (NCBI taxonomy): domain Eukaryota; kingdom Viridiplantae; phylum Streptophyta; class Magnoliopsida; order Ericales; family Theaceae; genus Camellia; species Camellia granthamiana. Next base: position 63,066,641 of record CM069913.1, on the reverse strand, counting down.
TTACTGTCACGGGACAACTGTTTGTTTTCTATTTTTTCGTTTTCTATATTTGTTTTTACTTCTGATGGCAGATGAAAACATGTAAAATTCTATTCTCAGTGCTAGAATTTTGTTATCCCTCCTCGGATGACTCATTACAAAGATGGTTTTGGATTTGGTGTGCTTTCATTTAATAGAATGGATCTAATTTTACATGAATTTTCTGGTTAAAAGTTTGTCGTGTTTGGCTACACCAAGTAGATGAATGGTTCTCATATTATTTTTGGTAGCTTGCTCTCCAAATTTGGACAATATTTATAGAGAAAAGTTAGGGATCATGAGATTTTTTTCATGAAAATGATCATAAAAGAGTTATGATCCTTGAATTACCTTAATTAGTGTGTGGTGTTTTATTCTAAGTGTAATCCAAAAGTCATAAAGCTTTCATGATTATTTTCATGAAAGGTTTTTCATGATACCTATCATTGCTCATATTTATAACTTACTTTTATATGTCTAATTTTCAATATCCTATTTATTAGTCTTACGTAGGCTGTAAACGAGTCGGGCTCGGCTCGGCTCATTTTATATGTCTAATTTTCAATATCCTATTAGTCTTATGTAGGCTGCAAACAAGCCGAACTCAGTCCTGCTCAGCTCATTTACTTATCAAGCTCATTTATTTATCAAGCTAGTTTATTGAGTTCGAACTCAGTTTGATAATTTACTAGGTTCGAGCTCGCCTCGGCTCGGCCAAGGCTGGCCTTGAATTATTAGAGGTTTAAGGCGAATTTTTTAAATTAGGCCCTTCATGTATCATTATGAAAAAAATAAATAAATAAAATGTTTTGATAAAACAAAAAGAATAAAAATTTATTTCTATTGCATTACAATTTAACAAAATTTAGATAACACATATGTATATATATAAAGTAATTGAACTTTAATTAATTGAATTGAATCTTTATTTTTTAGCTTACCAATGCTATAATAACTAAAATTAATTCAGGGTAAGGATGAGAATTTTCGACACAACTCAAACAATATAAAAAATTAGCAAGTTAGGGTTGACTATTTTTCAACTTGAATCTAAGTATGACACGATTCAATAATATGAATTATTAGTTATATACTTTAATGTTCACTAAGAGATGCCATAACACTTTTTAATCTTTTATTTAACTCCATCTAACTGAATAAAAAAGTATGTAAAATAATGATTAAGGTTAACATGTTTTTTTCATTTAAGATATGTATTTTTTTTTTTACCTATTTTAGAGTCAATCTAGTAAAAAATATATAGTAATAAGGTACAATTTTTTTAATTAGAAAAATGCAATTGAATTAAAATCAAACATTCTATGAATAATTTCATTTAGTAGAAATAAATTCAACTTATGCGAAAAATTTTAATCTCTCCATACAACTGTTAAGTTATTTTTAACTAAAAGTGAAAGTTTTCACATTAAACATCAATCGGACACGAATCAAAATAACATCATATGACAATATAAAAGTAAATTAATTGAGCTAATATTGAAATAATTATGAAATAATACGACATGATACACTCCCCTAGTTGGGGACCCTTAATTTTGTTCAAAATTAGGGGCTCGAGACAACTGCCTTAGTCGCCTCACCTCAGGGCTAGCCCTATGCTCGGCTCAATAAGATTTTTTAAATATTGTTTATATTATTTAATATATAAATAATATATTTATTGGCTCAATAAGATTTTTTAAATATTATTTATATTATTTATATAAATAATATATTTATTATATAATTTAAATAAAGATAAACGAGTTAAACTTGATGAATCGAGCTTATTTGAACTCGAGCTCAGCTTGTTTACTAAACAAATATAATATTCGAGCTCGAGCTGGGGCTCAGCTCGTTTACTAAAGGAGTCAAGCTGAGTCAAGCCCTTAACTAGCCGAGTTGAGCCAAACCTGTTCGTGAACAGCTCGATTCATTTACAGCCCTTATGTAACTTGCAAGCTTTTCTTTCTTTCAGTCTTCCTTTTCTGGTCAAATTACATTAACGGTCCCTATAGTTTAGGGCTTGTGTCATTTTGATCCATGACTTTTCAATTGTGACACATTTGATCCTAAATTTTTAATCGTGTTTCAAATAAGGACAATTGAAGATACCAATGCTTCAAGAGTAAAGTCGTCATTTTGATAAAATATAAACCAATTTGACAAAAATAAATGTCAAAAAAATATTTTTGAATTTTTAAAAATTGTTTCTACCCACCAAAGATAAAATCATGTAAAATTGATAAATCTTTTACAAATTTATTTATTTATTTATTTTACCAAATTAATTTTTATTATGTGTTTGGATGATGATCATGTAATGAGTGGTTGTTTTTAATTTCATTAAATTAGTTTCTATTTTTCCAAAAGTCAAATATGGCAACAACTTTGATATCATTATTAAACCAATCCATTAAATCAAAAAAATCTGAAACTAAAAAATTTCGTATATTAAATATATCGATTACACATTAAAAGCCTAATAACCACCCATTACATAATCAACATCCAAGCACATAATAAAAATTAAATTAATAAAATAAATAAATAAATGCGTAAGAGATTTACCAATTTTACATAATTTTATCTTTGATGGGTAGAAATAATTTTTAAAAATTAAAAAATATTTTTTGACATTTATTTTTGTCAAATTAGTTTATATTTTATCAAATTGACGACTTTGTCCTTAAAATTGAGCAATAACATCCTCAATTGTCTTTATTTAAAACAAGATTCAAAATTTAAGGTCAAATATGTCACAATTAAATTGTTAGAAATCAAAGTGACACAAATCCCAAACTATAGAAACTGTTAGTGTAATGCGCCCTTCTTTATTTTTCCTTCTCTTTTTTATTTATTTCTTTCATATTCCACTTAGAAAAGAAATATCTAACACTAAATAATCAAGAAATTGGAGCACATTCAAGAGACAAATAGCGTTTACTTATGTAAGTAAATATATTTAATAACGTTTTATTTATTTGGATGAAAAATAATTTTTAATAAAATAATTTTTACCAAAAACTTTTATTATTGAGAAATTTTTCTTCCTATGTTACATTCTTGAAAGTAATGTACTATGATTGTATTAGTTGGGTGGAGGTGGAGGTGGAGGTGGAGGTGGAGTGGTGGTGGTGGTAGTGGCGATGTGGTGCAGGTGATAGTGGTAATAATGATGTGATGACATTGGTAAGATTTTTGTTCCGAAAAAAATTTCCTCCTTTTAAAAGTTTTTTTTTTTTTTTTTTTTTTTTTTTTTGGGGTCTAAATATGCTCATTTTTTTTATTGATCCTAGAAAATATTTTCCAATTGACTTTTGTTTTCTATTGGAATAAACTTTAAAAAAATATGAAAAATATTTTAAAAAGAAAACTTTTTTACCCAAATAAACGGATAAATTTCACTATTGGATTGGGCCCATTATGGTGCTAGCATTAAGTAAAGGAACAATGAAGGGTTTGCATCAGTGCACATTTAATAATATCAAGCAATAATCATTTTCTCGGCCAATTTGTGTTCCTCATGATGTGAGTGAGGCAGACCCATCTCACCCATTTAATTGGAAAAGCCCACGGGCCATTTCCCTAGCCATTCAAAATTTCAAAAAGGCCCATTACCAATACCATATTGTTTGGGGATCATTCTTTTCCCTCTCTCATTAGATTCACATGGTGTGTTTGCATTAGCCAAGACAAATTGCACATTAAAACTATCCATATGACACAACTTGGATGTTGGGGACTCCTTTCAATGTGCCTTTGTTTTGCAACTCGACCCATTTGGAGTGTATTGCCCATCACTAGCCATGTTCAAGCTCCTGTCATTTTCTAACCATTTGCCACTACAATTAGGATAATGTTGATTAGTAGACCTAGAAGATAAATTTGTGAAAAAGACACTTCGTAAGCTTAACAATCGCAATGTTTGGTGCAAATTATGCAATGTTTATAACTTCTTATTTGGAGAGTTTTTGTTATAGTAATTAATGTAATTTGGGATATCTATTAGGTAAGTTAAACAATCGCCTAATGCCTCAAATTTGAAAAATACAAAGACCCTTGGTATTGGCTAAAATATAATAATAATAATAATTTGTTAAAAGAATTTCAGTGTAAAAACTTAATTACTAATTTTGTATTTTGAAAAGTAAGAAAAAATAAATTTAAATAAAAATTTTACTATTTAAAAAACTAAGCAATAGTTATTTAAATGTCAAAAAGCTTCCATTTGAGATTTCGCTTGAGACTCCAAAAATAAGTTGAGCCGGCCCTCGTTAAAGTTTTGTGTTTAAATTGTTACTTTTTAAATTACCAAAAACTGCACCAAAATAAGCCAATGATATGGTTTTGTAGAAATTTGATCACAACATCAATTGCTAAGGATAATTCAAAAAAAATTCAATTATTTCAAAAGATGATACTCTTGGTATTGTGAAACATTCTAATTAGTGAACAAATGAGAGGAAAAGCTCCATCATATGAAATGGATGCCATCTCTATAAAACTTCTCTTATTTTTCTCATTTTTCAATGGCAAATATGTGTCTCGGCATTTCATTTTTTGATATTTTGTCAATTTGATGGTTCATTATCCATACTTTGTCAATTAGATGACCTAATAATGGTAATGTTGTTGTTTAGTAGACTTAGACCAAGTTTGGCATAACCTAAATAATACAAAAAGTCAAAAAGTCACTATCCTATTTGAGTCACATCATCTTATTTAAATCACATCACCTCTCTAACACATCACATCAAACCCAACCCAAAATGCAACCCATATAAGCCAATAAGTCAAAAAGTGTACTTTTTTAGAACATCCCAAACCAACCCTTAATTTCATGATTTAATGTATAGTTAAGACTAATGAAAGAGTAAAAGTCAACTGGATACGGTTTTTGAACACACGTAATTCTTATAGAAGTCACTCAATTGAAAACTCAAATGAAATTTCTCCAAGAATTGAAATTAGCCGCATTTGGATTACGTGTACTAATTATCCTCTCTCATTTAGAAATAATCATATAAATCCCTTGTGGTTTGTAGATTGAATGGAAACTCTGAAATTGAAGTGCCAATTCGAAAATCAAACCAAAAATATAACAGTACGTCTCTTGAAATTCACACCTTAGCAACTATGGTGTTTCTTTGCTTTGATTGTTTGTTTTGTACATATATGTGGTATGTTAATTTGGGGTTCACAAATATTTCATGTGCAAGATATTTGTGTTTTTCAGGTACAAAAATGGTCTTCATGTGAGTTATGTTTTCAGTAAAACTCATAGTAAAGGAATTTCAAATTTTTTTGAAATTTCAATCTTTCACATGTGAAGAGCACATTGATGCCAAATGAGCATTATAGCTCAAATATGGTTTTTTTTTTTTTTTTAAATGAGAACACTAATGGTGGAAATTTTGTGGCTCTGTGCTTGTCAAAAGTAGCCATGTGATCTCCCATGTGGTGGTGGGTCTCCAAACACTGCCTTTTCTTTTCCTACAACAAAATGGAGAACACCCAACTAAATTGAATTTTCTCAAATTAAAGTCTCGTTTGGCATGTGTTTATTTTAGTCTAAAAGTTAAAAAGTTACTAAAAAAATTAAAAAGCCTATAACTTAGGCGTCGTTTGGAAGCAGGTTTTTTTAGTAATTTTTTGACTTTTTGACTAAAATATGATGTAAAAAAAATTAGTATGTTTGGGATGACCTTTTGACTTTTTTCGAAAAGATATGCAAAAAATAGAGAAAAAAAAGAATCTTTGACTTTTTGGTATGGGTTGTTGGCTTTTTAATTTTTTTAATAACTTTTGGATTTTTTAGCTAAAAGGGACACTTGCCAAACGAGGCCTTATATCAAAAAGTCAAAGATTTCATTTTCTCTTTACTTTTTACACATCTTTTTATAAAAAATTAAAAAATTATTCCAAATTTATTAATTTTTTTATCTCATATTTTAATCAAAAATTTACGAAAATAATCTGTTCATAAACGAGGCGTATGGGGAAGAAACATCTTGGCCCTCACATGTGAGATTGTTCCCTAAACAAGACTCGTATATATCTAGCGACCTAACTTTTTTTTCCCAACCCTTAATTGCTTATTTGCATTTGGTGTGAGATGTCTGAGCATCCACACAATGGACACTGGAGCCTGAAAAGTGCTGTTAGGTCGTTGTAATAAGTGGGATTACTTTTATTTAGTGCTGCCTGTCGGTAGTTTGACTAAAAATATTTATCAAAAGATTTGAGTGTAAATTATTTTTAAATATATATATATAAAGGAATAAATTATATTGATAGTTTTTAAATTTTGTTTTTTGTGTCATTTTAATTTCAGTCATTTCAACTAACTCAATTTTGATTCTTAACTTTAAATTTTATATCAATTTGATCTAATTAATAATGCTGATTAGAATTTTTGAAGGAAGCTAAGGTCCCGTTTGTTTAGGGTTATAGGGAGGGGATTGGAATTACCAATCCCTTGGTATTCCTAATGGGGTGCTTGTTTTGAGAGATGGGGAGGGGGCTATTAATCCCTTGGTATTAGCAGTCCCCTTGGAAGGGGAATTGGTAAGGAGGAGATAGAGATGGTATTAGAAAAATAGTGAGGGGATTAGAAAATTTTTTTTTTTATTTTTTATATATTGGGAATTTTTTTAAAAATATTAATGTTTAATTTTTTATATTTTTTTATTTGTTTTATTATTTTATATAAAAATAATTTAACAATTCCTCACTATTAATCTCCTCACTATTAATCCCCTCACTAACAATCCTCTCACTATTAATCCCCTCACTATGAATCCCTTCCATTCTATTTCTGAAAACAAACGGGACCTAAGTTTGTTAAGTTTACACTTGTAAGTTACTATTTTATGTATAAAAACATGACAGATACTGCTTATGTATAGATTTTTCATCAAGAAAAAATAAAAATTATAATTAATTTAACTAAATTAAAACAAAATCAAAAATCGAATGTCAAAATCGAATTTATTAAAATTACAATATTTAAAATGATGAAGGTCAAAATATGAAAAATGTAATTTGTAAAAAAAAAATACTGTCCCATGTTTCACTGATATGTAGTTTCCAGAGACTAATGCTCATGACACTGTCAAATGAGGCATATTTGTAGATCATATGTCCCTTTCATCTATTTATGGGGAGTATACAATTCCATTTTCCATGGGTGTATATCTTAACTTTTTGTTATCTCTATGGAGTAAGTGGTATCTTCATTTTGTGGTGTAAAGTTTGTTTCACATGCCTTCAAAGGAAGAAATTTGTTAACCCTTATCGCTTTTCTCTCATGCCCATGTCATGCTTATGCATTTTTCACTCAAAGATTCCGCGCGCCCCGCGGGGGTTGGGTTTTTTGAGTTATAATACATAAAAAATAAAATAAAATAAGTTAAAATAATTAATAGGATAAAATATTATATTAAATTTATAATATTTTATTTTATTTTTTATAAATATCACATCTAATTATAAAAAAATTAAATCTTCTTCCCAAACATAAATATTTTAGGCTATTAAAATTATCAAAAATTAAAATAACCTACTAAAATAGTCAAATTTTCAAATGAGGCCTCTATTTTTGAGGTTGGCACCACAAGTTTCGTGTAATTTTTACTAATTTGAAAACTGATAATAAAAATTAAATTGATGATAAATTCAATTTAAAGAGGGTATAAGGTATTAGATCCAGTGGACATTTTTTATTTGTAAGATGTCTACTCTTTGTGAAATAATTTGGTGAGAAATCCTTTTGTTTATTTTGGAGGACAATTTGTTTCTTATTTTACTCCTTAATTTATTTGTTGACTTTTTTTTATCTATTAACTTTTCGTTGACTATTTGTTCAAATTTACATCTATATGTTTAGATTTTTTTCTATCTATTCAAATTTATATCTATCCGTTCAAATTTATATTTATCTATTCAATTTTTTTTCTTTATCTATTCATTTTTTTCCTTGTATGTTCAAATATCTGTTCAAATTTTATTATCCATTCAATTTTTTTTCATTTATCTGTTCAAATTTGTCTATCTATTAAATTTTTCTTTGTTCAAAAATTTTATTTGTTCAATCTTTTATCTTTATCTGTTCAAATTCTCATACATACACAAATAGAGAATGAGAGGTATTACAAACTCAAGTACACCATCAATTTAAATTCCTTACACTATTTTTATGAATATGATGTTATTACAGATCTATTTCATATCATCAACATTCATCATCATCATCATCAACAACAACAACAACAACAACAACAACAATAACAACTAAAAATAAATAAAAAATGAGAACTCGACAATAACTAAATTTTTGTTCAGATTCGATAAATAAGAAGAGAATCACAATAAATTGGGGACTCAGGGAGCAAGAGTGATTTCTTGGGCCAATTCCACGTCCCTGGAGAGTTCCTTATTCTTGAAGTGGTTGTTGGTATGCCTGCAATCCTCGATTCTCTCAAAACACAAAGTTCAAACAGTGGATAAGACAGAACATATTGATGACAAATTGGGGAAATCAACTGATCCATACACCAAATGCCTTCTCTGTGACGTCCCGAAAATAAAGACAACAGATACCCTCATCATACTCAACAGACATGCGAAAGCTTACTAATAATAAATCTCTCAATCATCCAATAAGTAAGGTATTTCCCAGAACGATATTTCATTCATGGATTCCTTTGAGATATTACAAAAGATGTCACATGCATTAATACATTCATTAACCTTAGATTATGAATCTATAACATGTGACAAGTATACATAAAAACGAAAGAAAATAAAGATGAGTTCAGGCCCTAATTGTTACATATTTCCAAAACGATACTTGGTTACAATCAAAGTGGGTCAAGCCCAATACAAAGAGAGCCCTAGGCTTATACTAAAAAATATTTACAAAATAAAAATACAACGAGCTTTCTTCATAGTGCTCACAAGCTAACTCTTTGGCAAAGGCATACCATCATCACCTAAAATTTGGTTTCCACATAAGGTAAGCTAATGCCCAGTAAAGATAAGTTTAATGCTCTGTATGATGCTTAGCAAAGCCATATGGTAAATGCACATGAATGTCATTTACCAAAACAATATACATTTTCTCTTTCAAATAATGCAATGCCATGTTTATAATTCAATTGATAAACCGTTACTTCCAAAATAGAAAATAGGATAGTAGATACACACACTGGAAATCTCTAGGTATATGTCTTCCAGTAGGCTATAAAGCACTACTATAAGTCATTTTACCGATACTAACCGAAAGGATTGGTACCTAACCACGTAGGTTTCTAGACTTTCATAAAAGATACAAAGGCCAACATAATAATAACTACAACCACACCCTCTAACCAAATTCACCAAGATATTCACCCATTTTTTCTCAAAATGATACATTTTCAATGTATAAATATGAAACCAGTGTTCAAATACAATGCATGAGTGAATGGTTTCAACTAACCTAATTCTCAAGCAATTTCTACAACAATCAATGCAATCATTCACCGATAGCTAAAACAGATATCTCTATTCAAAAGATAAGTTTTAAGAGACGGATAAAATTTCATAATTTCAATATAGGAGCAACAATCCATGTTCAAGCTCCACCATTTTCAATCCAACCAAGAATGATAACCTTCTTTCATAAACCCATTAATTTCCATAGTCAAAACAACATCTGTTTCTTTCAAAAAGCCTCATTTAAAAGAAATTCCATAATTTTCAATATAACTCATCAACAAAACCATCCCAACAACCTCTCTTTTATAACTCATTTCAAACCCAAATGCTACACTATTCAAAGATCTCAAAATGCTACACTATTCAAGGAGCACATAACAAAACTAAATATTATGCAGAAACACTAAAGATATTTCTACCTCAATAGTAGAAAAAGAGGAGAAGAACAATTCCAAAATTGATGGAGACGAAACTTGAACCTTTTTAGATTAAAACAACCACCTCCCCAAGCTTTACCTTTTATCCCAAAATACCAAGGTGGCAAGATTTACGGATTTGAGTATGTATGGAAATTTATGCAAGAATGAGAGAGAGAGAGAGAGAGAGAGAGAGAGAGAGAGAGAAAAAAAAAAGAGCAGAAAAGTGAATAAAAGATTTTTTACCGCTGCTTTATACTAACAGGCTGCTTTAGCAACTAAAACACCACTCGAGCGTCAGACACAGTATATTGCTTGAGCAACTAAAACATGGCTCGAGCGGAGAAACCAAACTCCCTAAATATCAACCCTACAGAATAGATCGTTTGAGCAACCAAAATACCGCTCGAGTGCATAATAAGAACTCGTAGTATTTTAGAGTGTAAACAGGCTTCTTAAGCGAAGAAAACACTACTCAAGTAAATAATGACTCCCTTCTAGAATCCCAAACTACAAATACAAAATTTGAGAGAAATGAAAGACAGCTTGAGCGACCAACTTACCTCTCAAGCAAACCCAAGAACAAACTGACAAAATCTTCCTAGAAAATACTAAGCCCAACATGTTCAAAACAAACTCAAAACCACATTCTCAACTCCCAATAGATAATATAGGACTAGAACAGATATAAACCACAACAATATATACTAGACTCCAAATCAAAGAGTATAAAGGGTTTTAACCTGGGTCGCTATACTCTCTATTGAGCCAAATCTGAAGGTTATTTGTGATCATCGATGCCATGAGGTAGCCAAGAGGTATGACTGCAATCTAAGTTGAGAGAGAAAAAGAGATTTGCTTAGATTTGAAGTTGTCCATTGTAAGAGACAATAACGATGACACCCAAAGATTGTCATCGAAACCGACGACACAGAGTAGTGGAACTCTAGTTCAACGACGGCGGAGCTACGGATCTCACAATCTAGTTCGACGACGGCAAAGCTACGGAGCTCTAGTTCAACGACGATAGTAGAAGAGCATCAACGGAGGACGGCGCAGTGGAGAGATCAATGATGGTGGTGGATTTGGATCTACAGCGACGGTAAAGCGACGGATCTCACGATCTCTGTTGCAGTTGACGCCACTACCGCTGCTTCGCCAGCTATGATATGTATATATGAATGATCACTACAGCGAGATAGTGGTGTTTGGAGAAAGACGACGGTGTTGGGACGGTAGTGGTAGACATGAAGAGAGAGAGAGAGAGAGAGAGAGAGAGAGAGAGAGAGAGAGAAAGAAAGAAAGAGAGAAAGGGAGTTAAGATTTGGTGATTTGAGGAAGGCTAGCGACTAAAGGTTGGAGCTTAGAGATCTTCTCGGCATCTGTAGCTGTAGACACCCTATTTTTGACCGCCCTTAAGACTTGGGTGCCTCAGATTAATCACCCAATGATGAATTTATACGCTGTACAAATGTTCGATTTCCTCAGCAGGAAGTCTCGATTTTTAGTCTCAAAAGCCTAAAAACCTTGCACCACTTTTGGACCAAAATAGAATTTTTCCAAGCCTGACCACTTAGAGGCTTGCAAGCCAACTAGTGACCGGCTGGCTAGAAATTAGTAAACGGCCGTTCCCTACCTAGGTGTTTCGGTAGAACAGATATTTGTTGCCAGTTGTCCCCTCATGTGCATGCACTACACCAGCTGGCTCAATACAGATATTTCCGCGATATCAACTGGTTGTTCTATATATAGAGAGCCATACCTTATGTTTTTAGGTTAGAAAAATTTGTGAAGTGCCAAATCCTTGAAAATATCTATTTCTCTATATCTTGCAACCTGTATACACCATACTAGCACTTCCTAAACCAAATATTTAGGGCTCTTTACTGAGGTTCTTGAGCTTGAATTTCAACACTTGAGGGTGAGAAATTGTTGGTTTGTGAATCAAAGTGTTACTCCTTTTCAAGAGGTATAACTTCAAGCTTCTTTACACTACTTCCTCTCTATCTTTACTTGCTGTTTTTGAATTGTTTTTTCACTGTTTTTATGAGCTGAAACTTGTGGCATACAGCTATCCAATGTAAAGGGGTTAACCACCTTTCTTTGAACCTTAATTTCCAAGCTTTTACCCTTGTGTTTCCCATCTATTTTCCTACTTTTTACCACTGATTTTTCAGTATTTTTTCAGAGGTTAAAAATGTAGTTTTGAAGACCCAAAAAGTGGAGAGGTTAGCCATCCCTTCTTAGGTTTACTTACTAGCTTCATTTCTCTATATTTTTGCTCATTTTCTTAGCTTTTCAAACTCTAATTCCAGCACTGTTTTAGTTATCTTTAGGACTATTTTGGTGTATTTATTTTATTTATGCTTTGTATAATATGCTTGTAGTGTAATGGTCCTCATAGGTTTGGTGGTTTAGGCCTTAGACACCAATCTATTTAAGTTGATAGTATTTATTTTCTGCTTTTTTCATACTTGTGCTCACACTTGCAATAATCATCTATGCACTCTCCCTCCTTTTTCGATTTTATTTGTTTGAGAGTCATTTCAAACGAGTCTTGTTTAAACATGAGAAAGAACCCTTCTGTGCTTAATGATTTAATCTCTTCAGAGGTTGATTACCAAGGCATTACACCTCTCTCATGTCCAAAACAACTTCTTGTTTGACATTCCCCTCCATTTAGTGGACTTAATTCTTATCCTTGGATTAAAATGACTAAAGAATGGAAAGGTAATTAAAAGAGGCTAATAAAATTGGACTAACATGGTACAAGATAATAAAATCAAGTTTGGGTTCAATCGAACGTTAATTGAACCCATTGAGTCTTAAACTGTTTCATATTCTTTAGTAATGATAATGGTTCAAGATTCAAGGTCTACCACTTCCCTTGATCAATTCCATGATAGGGAGGGGGTTTTGTGGGTTTTTCATTATCATTTATTGACATTTTGTCCCTCGAGTCATAGATCATCACGCAATGAGTTTGCGTCGATTGATGATTTACGAACCAAGTCTACACCTCCTTTGGTCTATTTGATGATAAGGTGAGGCAGAGCGGATGAACATCTCCTGAAAATAATTTGCTTGTGCTCTGTTTCATGTCTGTTGCAGCAGGGTAGTGGCAAAAACTAGTGGCCGGCTGGCCACATTACTGTACGGCTGACCACTTTTCTTGGCCGGCTAGCCATTCTTTTTTAGATCAGCAGTCTCATTTTCATGGCAGAACAGAGCAGAGGCTAGGGAAAAAAATAGTTCAATTTTCTGACTGCAAAACAGAACCATTTTGGCAGCCAAACAAAGGGCATTTTCGGTTGAAAATTGGCATTCATGCATGAATGATTCTTTGTTCCCTGTGGCCCGTTAATTGTACCTAGATTAATCCTTTGAACTTGTAATAGCTTAGTTAATTAATTTCGTGTTGTAATTAATGAATTAAATTATTCAATTTGTAATAATTAGTTAGTATAGCTAGTTGTTTTTGGTAATTATTTTGGTGGTGTAATAGTTAGTTAATTAAGACATTTATTCGAACCCTCCTATGTGAGGGCAAAATTGTAATAATGAGTATGTCTTCCTACCCCCATTACTTTCTCCCTTTTTTATTTACTCGCTCATGATGGATTGCATAAAGCATCATGTTTTAATTACCATTTTCTATGACTTGCATCCCTTTGTCTTGCATGCATAAGGGTTGGCTCATCATACTAATTGTTAGACTTATTTATTTTGATGATTTATTTAATTATGTTTTAATTTATTTGAAAGAGAAAAATAGAATCCAAAATTTATTTTGATGATTTATTTAATTATATTTTAATTTATTTGAAAAAGAAAACTAGAATCCAAAATTTATTTTGATGATTTATTTAATTATGTTTTAATTTATTTGAAAGAGAAAAATAGAATTAAAATTTATTTTATCCCATTATTTCTCACCTAAACTTTTATCCTAAATATTGTTTGAATGTATTTAATATTTGCTTAAATCAGGAGTTCATTTCAACCCAAAAATAATGCCCAAACCAAAGGTTCAAACAACCCAGCACAGCAGTAGGCCAAAAGGTTCAAGTGAAAGATATTCAAATTAGTAATGATGGAGTGGAAAATATTCAAATAAATACAACGGCTATTAACGGCTACAAGTTTCATTATATATACCAAAGCATCTAATGTAAACAAGTTACAAAAAAAAAAAAAAACAGAAAATATTCTTTGATCTATAATCATTCACATCTATTCTCTGAAAAATTCTCTGAGAAGTGTTCTTCAATTTTTATTTACATCCTCTTTCAAAAATTATACACTGAGACGTATAGCTTTAAGCCCATCTTTCCTGTGTGAGGTTTACAGAAAAACCAGAGCTTCATTTTTATATCTATCTTTGAGAGATAATTCTTATAGCTTTCTGTGAAAGCAAAAACACCTTCTTTTCAACCTTGTAAGAGTATAGTACACTTAGTGTTCTTGACTTAAAAAGCCTGTGTAAAATCTGTGGAGGATTGCTCCATCTGTGAAAAGGTTGCTAGCACCCTGTGAAGCTAGAGTATAGTGAAAAATCTCAAGTGAAACTTGAGGAGTGGACGTAGGCCGAGTTAAAGCCGAACCACTATAAATTTGTTTCTCTCCCTCTCTCTCTCTCTCTCTCCCTTATCTCTTTATTTCATTTAAATTACTATAGCAATATTTCACATTTTCACTGTGCTAAAATCATTAATTGACATAGTTGTTAGAACACTTGTTTTAATTATTTTTATTTCATTAACTATATTTATCTATTGTGCTAGTCATAATTTTTATTAGGATATTATTATTTTTATTTGTAAAAACCTAATTCACCCCCCCTTAGGTTGTCTTCTGGGTAACAATTGGTATCAGAGCCTAGACTATTGTTTTAGATTTAACCATCTGAGAGTTTCGATCCATGGCAACTTTAGTTGAAAGACAAGCCACAAATAGGCCACCATTGTTTGGCGAAAACAACTATAGTCATTGGAAGGATAAGATGACCCTATTCCTACAAGGCACTGATTATACCATGTGGATTATTGTCACTAAAGGTCTAAAAATTCCTACCAAATTAGTAGACAATATTAATATACCTAAAATTGAAGATGAATGTGATGAGATGGATCATAAATTATTGCAAACCAATGCTAAAGCCAAACTCACCCTTGTTTGTGGATTAGACTCTAAGGAGTATAATAGAATTTCAAGTTGTGATTCGGCAAAAGAAATTTGGGACAAACTTGAGGTAACGTATGAAGGTACAAACCAAGTGAAGGAATCTCGTATTGATATACTTGTTCATAGTTACGAATTGTTTAAAATGAACTCTAATAAATCTATTTCAAGTATATTTACTAGATTTACTAAAATTGTAAACTCTTTGAAATCTCTTGGTAAAACTTATACTAACAGTGAGTTGGTGAGAAAAATTCTTAGGTGTTTACCAAAGAATTGGGAAGCAAAGGTCACGGCCATTATAGAAGCCAAAAATCTCTCCACACTTGGATTGGATGAGCTTATGAGTTCCCTTATGACTCATGAGATCACCATGAAAGGACATGAGAATGTTGAAAACAAAAAGGAAAGTGGAATTGCATTCAAAGCCTCATCAAATGAAGAAGAACATGAAAACTCCAGTGAGGATGAAAGCTATGCCATGTTTAGTAGAAATCTCAAAAAACACTTCAAGAAAAACAATTATGAAGGAAGAAGACCTTTCAAGAAAGAGTACAACAAAGATAACAAGAAAGAGCTTATTATTTGCTATGAGTGCAAAAATCTTGGACATATGAAGATGAATTGTCCGAAATTGAATAATCATGGAAAAGACTACAAAAGAAACAAAAAGGCCATGGTAGCAGCTTGGGGAGGAAGTGAAGATGAAAGCTCAAGTGATGAAATTGAAAATGAAGTAACCAACTTATGTCTCATGACTCTTGAAAATAAAGACTCTACTCAAGATAAGGTAACTACTCTTTATGAAGAACTTGAAAGTGCATTCCATGAACTACAAGATGAATTTAGAAAAGATTGTGCCAAAAATAATGTGTTGAAGAAATCTGTTGCATCTTTATCTATTAATGTAGAAGAATTAAATAAAGAAAAAATTGTTTTGAAAAATGATTTTGATACTATCTCTAATGAAAAAACTACTTTAAAAAACAATATTGATGATTTAACAAAAATACTTGAAAATTTTGTAAAAGATAGAAATAATCTCAACATGCTTCTTGGAAATCAAAGATGTGTTTTCGATAAAGCAGGCATTGGATATGACCCTATTAAAAAACAAAAGAATCTCAATACAATTTTTGAAAAGGCACCTCTCATGACTCACCCTCATATTACTTATTATTATTGTAGAAAGAAAGGCCATTATATATCTTCTTGTCCATTCAAAAATAATATAAACATGGGAATTAAAAAGATTTGGATTGCTAAGGTATCTAACAAAACTAACCAAGAAGGACCCAAGAAACTATGGGTACCAAAAACCAACACTTGATTGTCATCTTGTAGGCTTGCTTTAAGTCCAAAGCTAAAGAAGAGAAGTGGTACATTGATAGTGGATGTTCCAAACACATGACCGGAGATAAATCCTTATTTATTACACTGTCATCCAAAGATGAAGGCTTTGTTACTTTTGGAGACAACAAGAAAGGAAAAATCATCGGTGTTGGCAGCATCGGTATTTCTCCTAACCCTTCTATTGAAAATGTTTTACTTGTTGATGGACTTAAGCATAATCTACTTAGTATTAGTCAATTATGTGATAAAGGTAATCGACTTATTTTTGATAAAGCACATTGCACAATTGAAAGCACAAATGATCATAAAGCTTTATTCGTTGATAATCATCACGATAATATTTATGTTTTTCATCTCAATGATCTCTATGCTAGTGTTGTTAAATGTCTATATGTTAATAATGAAAATAGTTGGTTATAGCATAGAAGACTTGGTCATGTTCATATGGATTTAACTGCTAAACTTTTGAGAAAGGATTTGGTCATTAGAATTTCAAAAATTAAATTTGAAAAAAGATCATCTTTGTAATGCTTGTCAACAAGGAAAACAAACTAAAATATCGTTTAAATCAAAATCTCACATTTCCACAACTAGACCTTTACAACTACTGTATATGGATTTATTTGGTCCCTTAAGGACATCTAGTTTAGGTGGTAAACATTATTATCTTGTTATTGTTGATGATTATTCAAGATATACATGGGTTATGTTTTTAGTATACAAAGATGAAACATTTTCTTCTTTCACAAAACTTTGTCGTAGAATTTAAAATGAAAAAGGCTTTCTTATTACTAATATTCAAACCGACCATGTTAGAGAACTTGAAAATGAGAAATTTGAATTGTTTTGTGATGAGCATGGTATATTGGATATAATTTTTCAGCACCTAGAACCCCTCAACAAAATGGTGTAATAGAAAGAAAGAATAGAACTTTAGAAGAAATGAGTAGAACAATACTTTGCAAAAATAATCTTCCTAAATATTTTTAGGACGAAGCTGTTCACACCGCATGCTATATTTTAAATCATGCATTAATTAGACCTATTCTCAAAAAGACTCCTTATGAACTTTGGCATGATAGAAAGCCCAACATTAGTCACTTGTACATTTTTTGTTGTAAATGTTTTGTGCATAATAATAGTAAAGATAACTTAGGTAAATTTGATTCAAAATCTGATGAAGCAATTTTTCTTGGCTATTCCTTAACTAGCAAAGCTTATCATGTTTTTAATAAAAGAACTCTTGTTGTAGAATAATCTATACATGTGGCATTTGATGAAACTAACATCTCTGCTCAAAAGCAAATTGTTAGTGATAATATAGATTTGAAACCAAATGTGGAAGATTCCAGTATCTACAAAGAAGAGAACCAACCATGTAAGTTGAACAAAGAGATTGAACAACCTATTCTTCCACCTCAAAAAGAATGAGGAAACAATTATGATTTGCCAAGAGAATGGAAGTTTGTTCATAATCACCCTAAGGATTTAATCCTAGGTGACCCTACAAAAGGTATTGAAACTCGCTCTTCACTTAGAAACATTTGTAGTAACTTGGCTTTTCTCTCACAGATTAAGCCTAAAAACTTTCAAGAAGCCGAATTCGATGAACATTGGATGATAGCTATGCATGAAGAGCTTAACCAATTTGAGAGAAACAAAGTGTGGGAACTTGTGCCAAAACCTAAAGATCATACCATTATTGGTACCAAATGGATCTTTCAAAACAAGCTTGATGAATCCGGCACAATTATAAAAAACAAGGCTAGACTTATTGTACAAGGATACAATCAAGAAGAAGGTATTGATTTCGATGAAACCTTTGCTCCGGTTGCTAGATTAGAAACCAATCGCATGTTACTTGCATTTGCATGTTTTAGAGATTTCAAACTTTATCAAATGGATGTAAAAAGTGTCTTTCTTAATGGTTTTATAAATGAGGAAATTTATGTTAAACAACCCCCACGTTTTGAAGATCATACTTTTCCAAATCATGTTTTTAAACTATCAAAAGCTTTATATGGTTTAAAACAAACACTTCGTGCATGGTATGAACGATTAAGTAAAGTTTTGATTAAAAATAATTTTTCTAGAGGAACGATTGACACAACACTTTTTGTTAAAACTAAAATTGATGATTTACTTATTGTGCAAATATATGTGGATGACATTGTATTTGGTGCTACTAATGAAACCTTGTGTAAGGAATTTGCTAAGTGTATGCAAGGTGAGTTTGAGATGAGCATGATGGGGGAACTAAATTATTTCCTTGGGCTTTAAATCAAACAATGTAAGGAATGAATTTTTATCAACCAAGCTAAGTACACAAAAGAACTACTCGAAAAGTTTAGTATGTATGACTGAAAAATAGCTGGAACACCTATAAGCACATCCATTAAGTTAGACAAGGATGAAAAAGATAAGTCCATTGATCAAACAAAATATCTAGGTATGATCGGCTCACTTCTTTATTTAATTACAAGTAGACCCGATATTATATTTAGTGTTTGTATGTGTGCTAGATATCAATCAAATCCTAAGGAATCACTTCTCAGTGCTGTTAAAAGAATTTTTAGATATCTTGTTGGCACTCAAAATTTGGGACGGTTTTATCCTAGAGGTGTTGCATTTGATTTAATTAGTTACTCGGATGCCGACTTTGCCGGATGCAAACTTGATAAAAAAAGCACCAGTGGCACTTGTCACTTTCTTGGTAACTCATTAGTATCTTGGTTTAGCAAAAAGTAAAATTCTGTTACTTTATCAACGGCCGAAGCTGAATATATAGCTTCCAGAAATTGTTGTGCCCAAATACTTTGGATAAAACAACAATTGGAGGACTTTGATTTGCATTATGATCATATCCCTATTAAATGTGATAATACTAGTGCCACAAATTTAAGCAAAAATCCGGTTCAACACTCACGAACAAAACATATTGAAATTCGGCATCATTTTTTAAGAGATCATGTTCAAAAAGGGGATATTGTACTTGATTTTGTAAACACCGACAAGGAATTGACGGATATTTTCACAAAACCCCTAAGCGAGGATTCCTTCAATTTTATTCGTGGTGAGCTTGGAATATCGATTTCTACTTAAAAAGTTTTGTTATGACTATGAAACTTGAATTTTTGTTAAAATGATATATGTGTATTGCTACATTGATATGGAAACATTTATATCAGTTGCATGCTCTCAAGTCCTTCATACATTTATTATCCTTAACAGTTTGCTATTCTCAACTGTGTAATTTTTTTTGGGTTCTGCATCTTGAGGTAAAATTAACTTTGCAGACATTGATTTTCTTTAAAACCCTCATGGTATTTTTTTTGCATTACCCTTCTAGCAACACCGACGTCCCATTAAGTATAATTTCTACTGGTATTATTTTATTTTAATTTATTTTTTTTGTTATTAGGCTTAATATCTTTTACTTTTTTATTTATTTTTTGTTGTTTTACTAATAGGCTTCATTTCCTTTATTATTTTTTTCTTCTTTTCTTTTCATTATTTTTTATTTTTTTGTTGTTTTACCCTGAGGCTTAATTTTGATATTTTTTTTTTTGCACTTTACTTTCATCTTCAAGTGATTACATTACATTAAACATAAAAACAAACACAAATCACAATATACATATTTACATTAAAAAAAACAAAACAAATCAAAACAAAAACAAAAAACAAAAAAAAAAATCCCTTTATTTTGCCCGCCATTGGCCGACCTCACTTACTCGCCTCTTCCACCGCTCTCTTCTTCTTTTTATCACCTTGGGCAATGCTTGACGTCCTTGCCCCCGTGCTTTCATCGAGAGCAAGCACTCCCCGCCGACTATCAAAAGCCAAGAACGAAGTTGCTCCAAATCAAACCATGGAGGTGGTCTTACGTTTAAGCTATTTATTTTTGGTCTTCAGTGCGCAAATCTCTGCTCACGTATCCTTGTACATGTGTTGGAGTAGAGATAGTTGGGCGTTGACCTGGTAGAGCACATTCGTTCTATTCTGCAGTCGATGCGCCAATTTTGTGACTGTAGTCACCGTCTCCATACAAGACGTCAGTGTGAAATGATTGGCTTCAATATCTGATTATGCTGTCATTATTTGCTCAATCGACATCATAGGAAGGTTGGGAAGAATAAGCATCGAGGCACTTAGCCCAGCAGCGCTTGAAGGGTCATTCAGGTCCGAAAAGAGAGTGAGGGGACGGGGCGAGGCCATGTGGTCAACAAGAGAGATGTAATCGAAAGGAGGGTCGTTTTTGGCAAACTTTCTGCTCTGCTCTGCTCAATCTCTCTGCTCTATCTCTCTTAAGACGACGTAGAAAGGGATGCAAGTGAACGATGAAGAAGAAGGAGAAGCAAGTGATTAAGAAGAAGAAGATGGAAGAGAAGACGACAAACGGGAGAGAGAGCCGAGGCAGTTGATTGACCCATCTCGCTTTTTGTCAATTGGCTGATGCAAAAGCGAGGCCGCATGTTCGACGCGATTTTCGACAGAAAAGAGAGAGGTAAGCGAATCATATATATATGTATATATCTCTGTTTTGATTATCTGTTTTTGATGCCATTTATCCCTATCATTTTCCTCATTCTCCTCCTGATTCTGAGCCATGATTTTCTTTTTGATAATATCACAGGGGGAGAAATTTATGATATTATGTATTATGATGTTATGTATTATGATGATGTTATATATTATGATGATGTTATATATTATGATGTTATTTATTATGGTATTATTTTCAAACTAATCTGATGTTATGCATTTATAGTTTGATATCTTAATCTTATATCATGTTGTTGATTAAAGCTTATTTATTACACATGTGCTAACCTATGTATTTAGAAATGAATTCAGGGAGCATGACTTGAGGGAGAGCCTTTCTTACTCCCAAATCAAATCAAAACATCATTGTGTACCATCATAAAAAAGGGGGAGATTGTTAGACTTATTTATTTTGATGATTTATTTAATTATGTTTAAATTTATTTAAAAGAGAAAAATAGAATCCAAAATTTATTTTGATGATTTATTAATTATATTTTAATTTATTTGAAAAAGAAAAATAGAATCCAAAATTTATTTTGATAATTTATTTAATTATGTTTTAATTTATTTGAAAGAGGAAAATAGAATCAAAATTCATTTTGTCCCATTATTTCTCACCTAAACTTTTATCCTAAATATTGATTGAATGTATTTAATATTTGCTTAAATCAGGAGTTCATTTCAACCCAAAAATAATGCCTAAACCAGAGGTTCAAACAACCCAAAATAAATGTTCAAACAGCCCAGCACAGCAGCAAGCCAAAAGGTTCAAGTGGAAAATATTCAAATTAGTAATCATGAAGTGGAAAATATTCAAATTAGTAATGATGGAGTAGAAGATATTCAAATGAATACAACGGCTATAAACGGCTATAAGTTTCATTATATATACCAAAACCTCTATTGTGAACAAGTTACAAAAAATATATATATATATTCTTTAATCTATAATCACTCACATATATTCTCTGAAAAATTCTTTGAGAAGTGTTCTTCAATTTTTGTTTACATCCTCTTTCAGAAATTATACACTGAGACGTATAGCTTTAAGCCCATCTTTCCTATGTGAGGTTTACAGAAAAACTAGAGTTTCATTTTTATATCTATCTTTGAGAGATAATTCTTGTAACTTTCTGTGAAAGCAAAAGCACTTTCTTTTCAACCTTGTAAGAGTGTAGTATACTCAGTGTTCTTGACTTAGAAAGTCTGTGTAAAATCTGTGGAGAATTGCTCCATCTGTGAAAAGGTTGCTAGCATCCTGTGAAGTTAGAGTACAGTGGAAAATCTCAAGTGAAACTTGAGGAGTGGACGTAGGCTGAGTTAAAGCCGAACTACTATAAATTTGTTTGCCTCTCTCTCCCTTATCTCTTTATTTTATTTAAATTGCCATAACTATATTTCACATTTTCATTCTGCTAAAATCATTAACTGACATTGTTGGTAGAACACTTGTTTTAATTATTTTTATTTCATTAACTATATTTATCTATTGTGCTAGTCATAATTTTTATTAGGGTATTATTATTTTTATTTGTAAAACCTAATTCACCCCCTCTCTTAGGTTGTCTTCTGGGTAACACTAATCAATGTCAATTCCAAAATTCTTATTCGAATACGTGCTTACGAATACCTTGAATTGACTCATATGCCATAATAGGAAGCTGAATCCGATAGTTGCATTTTGTATGTGTTGTATTAGTCACTCGCATATTAGAGCATGCATTTAACTAACTATTTTATTTCTTTTGGCTTGCCTCAGTTGAGTACTAGGTGAGCATTCATTGCTTTAGCATATTGCATGAGTGTTAATGTTGCTATATCAAGCATAGTACTATGAGGGTAAGTATATACCTATTTGAATGCTAGTGGATGAAGGCTAATTGCTTAAATTGGGATGTTTTGACTAATGTATATACAAGTTCATCTTTTTTAAGTGACGCGTATTCAAAAAACTCTTTTCAGACACACATGAAATCAAAGTATTCCAAATTTCGTGAATTGGTCTATACTTGTGTGCATCATATAATAAAATTAGCCTAACAATCAAAACAAGAGCGTATAATGTAAATAAGAATCAAATCATGATTAGTAGAGACCGATCTTTGATCGGGTGAGTGGGGTGCTCAATTCATGACATTCCCCTCTCATACCTAAGTTCTTGAGGCGAGACACTTTGATGATGACGGACACGTGATCTTTGGCACGAGTCATGAGTTTCTTAAATTTTTCAAAAATATTTAGATGGCAACTCTGAAATCTGGCAATGTAGACCATTTTTGGCAAATTTAATTCAAAATCGATTTTTCAAAAGAATCGCCAGATTTGGACTCATTGTATTTATCTATTTCACATTGCACTTGTGAAAACAAATTCAGAATCACGGGAGTCTGAACTGTAGGGCTGATCGTATCCGAAAGGAGCACGAAAAGCAAACTACAACAGCGTTCAAAGTGATAGTAGCCATTGAAGAGTAATATAGAGCTCAAATCTAGAGAGAGAGAGAGAGAGAGATTGAAGAGGAGGATGATGAAGTGAATCTAGAGCTCTCATTTTCAGTGATTTGAAGAAGACTAGCGGTAGAAGAGAGAGAGAGAGAGCGAGAGAGAGAGAGAGAGAGAGAGAGAGAGAGAGAGATTGAAGAGGAGGATGATGAAGTGAATCTAGAGCTCTCATTTTCAGTGATTTGAGGAAGACTAGCGATAGAAGAGAGAGAGAGAGAGAGAGAGAGAGAGATGTTGAATAGTATTACTGTGTATATGATATATATATATAGATAAGGGTATTTTGGTCATTTTGTCTAAATTTGTCTTTTTGAATAAAGTATTTGAATGCGTGGGGTGTTCAACCAAACAAATTCAAATTTGGACATTACAACCGAGCACCCTTATAAAAAATAAAAAAATATATTTTCTTACTTCTTAATGATTGTTTTGTTTAACTTATTTGAATTAATCTTTATCTCATAAATGGTAAATAACCAGCACACCAAACATTTTGATAGATTTCTCAAATTAAAAAAATATATAACAACTTTTTTAAGGCTGCACCAAACGATCCCATATTACTTTTATAATATGAATAACAAATGTATTGAATTTTGATCTACATAGGCAATTATTTTGCATTTATTTAGTGATTAATTCTATGGTTGATTGTCCGTAGCATTATTACCTCATGCTAAGTTGTAAGACTAGTGATAATGAAGAGATAAATATCTCTGTTTGGTCGAGGTTTTGAACGCTAAATTCATATTTTGATTTGCATATCGTGTTTGTTTACGATTTTAAAAAATCAATTTTATACTCACTTTTGAAAATTCTGTCCAAGATGGAAAAATTTGAACTAACAGGTCGTCTGGCCAGTTGACCAGAAAAGTGCATTTTTTTTTTTGGCAATTGACACATGTTAATTTTTATATATTTAATAAAAAATATTTTCTAAATTTTTTAAAATTTTTTATTAGTTTTGACTAGCATTTTGAGTTGTGTATTTGGTTATGAGTTTTATGTTTTTGTATTAAATATCATGTGTCACATCAAAAATTTCCCACTCAATTCAAAACTCTTTTCAAAACTCATTCACCAAACAAATTTTTCACACTCAAATCATAATTCTAAAATTCACAAACTCAAAATACAACTCTATTCTCTAATCATATTTAGAAAACTCCACCAATCGCAAACCATAATTTTTTTTTTATTTTTTTTAAAAAAAATTTTAAAATTTTTTTTATAATCAATTATTCGAATTAACTTATGTATACCTTGACCAATTCTAAAACGGGAAAATTAGTTTAGGGTCCCTATCCCACTTTTCGTAATGGAAGAGATCTACAAAATTATTTTTTGATGTCTAAAGTCCCTAAACATATATCAGAGAAATTTGACTCTTTGTCTGTCCTCCTCTATTGCAGAGCAGCATTTCCTCTCTCTCTCTCTCTCTCTCTCTCTTCGAAACCCTAGAGAGAAGAGATGGGCAAAGCAGCACGAGGAGCCGAGGCTGTAGAGTTGGATAGGCTCATCTTCATAATCGAAAGCATATCAAAGACTCGGATTGATTCTATCAAGAAAACGAACGAGGTTCTTGATAGCACTCCTATTCTCAGTTCCTATATCCAATAAAAAATTTGACAGTTCCATTTCGACACAATATACATAAATTGATCATACTTGTGCTTCATTTAAATTTTACCCTCAAACTGTGCCCTTCGATGAAAATATTAGGTTGTTAGGGCATCAAGAAGATTGGTGGGCGCTCCAAGAATCTTACCTCCAACATCAGGAAAGCATTCATAACCCAGCAATGCACTGATTTTTCCATTTCTACTTACCTGGACTGGATATCGCATCAAATGTCCTGTCATTTCCGTGTTCTCCTCTTCCACGTACGCCTTCCAATTTTTCTTGGCAATCTCATTGACGTGTGTAACGCATTTGAGAGTTTTTGGTTCGTGGAAAGAATCTTCAAGGATGCCAAGGTGTTCAGCCCAAAGAGACATCCGATACCCGTACACCTGCATCCAACAATGTTGTTCCAATGAATGCCTAATGAGTGAGTGCACACTATTCACTCAATGAAATGATCTTCTCTCTCTGCTTTGAACTGAAATTTCTCTGGATTGGTCAAGAGAAATTTTCTGGTTTGAACTGAAGTTTCTCTGGGTTGGTCCAGAGAAATTCTCTGGTTTAAACTGAATTTTCTCTAGATTGGTCCAGAGAAATTCTATTGTTTGAACTGAAATTTCTCTCGGTTGATCTAGAGAAATTCTCTGGTTTTGATTGAACGAGTCCTTAATGTTGTCCAGAGAAATTTGTCAACCTCTTCTTTTCCAACTTTCTCTGGATTTCCAGCAAGAGCAAAGGTTGCTTGACGAAAGGGTTGCTACGTCGTCTGGAGAAATTTTCAAAATTTCTCTAGAAAGTCCAGAGAAATTCTTTCCAGAATTTCTCTAGACCAATTTTCTCTGTGACGTGAATTTTCTCTGGACTAATTTTCTCTAAATCAACTTGAGAGACCTTAGACATTATGAAAATATTAGATGTCATTTATACTGTAAAATCTTAATACGAGGGACCTTAAAAAAAAAAAAAACCCTTCTAAAACTCTCAAATTAACAATCAAACTTCTAGTGACCTTGGTGTGTTTGATTGGGGGGATTAGGGAGGGGATTATTCACTATTCAGATTGCTTATCTGAAAAGAGTGAGTAGTCCAATGTTTGTTTTTTTTTTTAGTCCGCCGGACATGGAGTTCGGCCGGACTCCTTATCTCCCATATGGGAGATTATACTATCCCGGGGGAGGGGGGTGTGTGGGACAATTTTGGAGGGACTATTTACTGTTGGGATTAGGTGGTAAAATGACCATTTTGACTATCTACTATTTAATTATGTATTATATTTAGTAAAATTCAACTCAATTTAAAAATAAAATAATTTTATTTAACTTTTTATTGATGTTTTATTTATTTAATTTTTTTTAAAATAATTTTTTATAGATATTTTATTTAATTTCATTTTTAAAATTTTCATAGGTGTTTTATTTAATTTCATTGTTTAATTATTATTATTTTTTAAAAAAAATTTATTTAAAATTTTAATTAAAAAAATAACGTATATTTTTATTGATATTTTATTTTTAAAAAATAAATTTATTTAATTGTGTAAAAAATAAAATAAAATAAAATTTTATTTAATCTAGCTAAAAATAATTAAAATATTAAAGATATCTTTAATATTGCTATTACTTAGTAAACAATTGAAAAAGGGTAAATAGTCTTTTGTTCATTTATCCTATCCAGTCCGTCCAACCAAACATTGGATTTACTAAAAATAGTTATTTCTAGACATCTAATCCCATGAGAAAACCAATACAGGACACATATTCAATCCAACTAAATAGTCCGGGAGATTCACAGTCCTAGGATTGAAGTCTGATAGATTCTAATCCCCCATTAGCCAGTTCGTCCAATCAAACACACCCTTGAAGGGATAAGGGGGAAGACTATTTACTGTGCGGATTGTAATCCATTGAAAGCATCCACTTCGGCGTTTGTTTTTTTTTAGTCCGTCAGACATGGAGTCCGGCCAGACTCCATATCTCTCATATGAGAGACTATTGTATCCTAGGAGGGAGGTGAGATTATTTCCATGAGACTATTTGCTGTTGGGATTAGGTGGTGAAATGACCATTTTGACCATTTACTATATAATTATGTATTATATTTAGTAAAATTCAATAAAATTTAAATGTCTCAATTTAAAAATAAAATAATTTTATTTAACTTTTTATTGATGTTTTATTTATTTAATTTTTTTAAATAATTTTGTATAGATGTTTTGATTAATGTTTTATTTTAAAATTTTGTTTATATTTTATTTAATTTCATTATTTAAATTTTAATAGATGTTTTATTTAATTTCATTATTTCATTATTATTATTTTGTAAAATAAATTTATTTACAATTTTAATTAATAAAAATAACATATATTTTTATTGATATTTTATTTATTTAATTTTTAAAAAATAAATTATTTAATTGTGTAAAAAATAAAATAAATAAAATTTTTATTTAATCTAGCTAAAAATACTTAAAATATTAAAGATATATTTAATATTGCTATTACTTAGTAAACAATTAAAAATGGATAAAATAGTCTTTTGTTTATTTATCATATCCAATCTGTTCAACCAAATATTAAATTCACTAAAAATAGTCATTTTTAGACATCTAATTCAATGAGAAAATAAAAACGGAAAACACATCTAATCCAATCAAATAGTTCAGGATTCACAGTCTCAAAATTTAAATTCGATAAATTAAAATTCTTCTTATCTAATCCGTCAAATCAAACATATCTTTAAAATTTAAAATATTTAATTTTCATGATATTCGAATCATGTGATTTTTTTTAATAATAAATCCTTTGATTATTTCTCCACCTACAAAATCAAATCCGCATATTAATTTAGTCAGGACTGATATAGGCGCCCTCAGTTTCTCAACCCCCCCCCCCCCCCCCCACGTGGGGGTTGGTGAGTGGGGGAGTAGAGAAAAAAAAAATAAATAAATAAAATTTTGACCAATGAAAAGAAGAGAGGATCGTGGAGGTCACAGTCCCGAGGGAGTCTCAGTCTTTTTTCTAATTTAGTGACTACATTATCCTAAAAGGCTACATCAAGGCTGTGCCACGTGTCGTACTGTGATTAGCACAAGATTTTCTTTCTCAATCAAACACCCTATGCCTCCTTGTACTTTTTTTTGGGGCCCAGTCAGTCACCCCATGTGCTTGCCTAACCTCCACCACTATATAGACCGTATTTATTTACATATTGTTTGGGATGTTCTAAATAAATGTATTTTTTGATTTTTTATAAAAAAATGTGTAAAAAAATAGAAATGAGATATTAATTGATGTGGCCTAAAAAAGATAAAAAGATGGAATAAATTAATATATGCCAAACCATCCCTTAGTTTAAATGAGATAATTAATGAGAAGGCGATTATTAAATAGATTATTAATATAGATATTATTAGTATGAAAATGAAGTAAAAGTGTATTTGTTTTGAGGATAGTGTCAAAGATGATTAATGATGAAATTATTAAATTATTTTTATATAAAATAAATAAAATATATTTAAAAAACGAAAACAAATATTAAAATAAACAGATAACTTTGGCTAAAAAAAATAAAATTTTTATATAAAATAAACTTAATGTGTCCACTATTTTCCTAATCCTACTTAAAACTCAGCCAAACTAATATTCTATTGAGCCCTAACAACCCTCCTTCCCAAATCATTACTAAACATACTATAGATGACACACAACCATAACAATCCAATCCGGTCATCTCCACACCGATAAACAAACCTGACTTGTTCTCACTTCAATAGGACAAATCCTCGATGACTATTTTGTAAGCCACAAGGAAAGCTAAAAAATGAAACAGAAATGACTCGTAGCTTGAATTTGGCCTGGCTCGAATGGCCCGAACTGTCCAAAACGACGTCGTTTTTGGCAGTGTTTTTTTTTTTTTCTTTTTTCTTTTTTTTTTTCGTTTTCATTCTTTCCTCTTCATTCCTTCGAACACAGAGACAGAGAGGGAAGGGAAGAGAAGAGGAGGGAGAGGGAGAGAGAAAGAGAGAGAGAGAGAGAGAGAGAAAAAAGAGAGGAGAGAAGAGAAGAGGCGATGGCGGTGATGGTTGGTGATGGTGGCGGCGATCGCAGATCTGGATCTGAAAAAAAAAAATTCTGCATTTTTTCTAAGTTTGGATCTGCAAACAAAAATTTTTTTTTGATGATGATAATGTTGATCCGGATCTGCAGAGGAATTTTTTGTTGTTGTTGATGAAGATGATGATGTTGAAGATGGGAGTTTGATCCAGATGTTGAATTAAAAATGGGAGTTTAATTGCAATTCTGAAGATGATGATGATGTTCAAAATCTGAAATTGTTGAAAAAAAAATTGATTTGGATCTGGATCAAAAAAAAATTTGTTCAATGGATCTGGATCTGCATCAGATTTTGAACAAAAAAAATTTGTACAACAGCTTCAGATTTTGATCAAAAAAAATCTAATCTGAGTCTGCAGATTTTGAACAAAAAAAATTTGTACCAAAAAAAAAAATGATGTTGATGAAAATGGATCTGGATATGCATTGAAGATGATGATGTTGAAGATGTTGAAGATGGGAGTTTGATCCAGATGTTGATCAACATCCAGATTTTTTTAAAGGAAGATGAAAAATTCGGGCCAAATGTTGAAGATGGGAGTTTGATCCAGATGTTGATCAAAGATGTTGAAGATGAATCCATGAAAGGTCTGGCTCGAATGAAAAATCCAGATTCTCTACTATTAACTGTTAGATGAATCCAAGTTCGAGATCAGGATTGTTGATCTGGATCTCAGCCAAATTTTTTATTTTTTTTCTTCTTCATCTTCAGAAAAAAAAAAAAACACGGAAAAAATCATAAAAAAAAAAAACAAAGACACCAAAACGACATCGTTTTGGTGTCAAGCCAAATTCGAGCATCCGAATTTCGAGTTACGAATCGGAACTGAAAATGAAAATCTCATGCATTAGTATTTTTCACATTTATTTTTTTTAAACAAATAAAATATATTTATGCAAAAGAAAGGCACAAGGCATATATTCCGTACTACATCAATACTCCTTCCGTCTCAAAATATTAGTTTCTTATTCCATTTTTCATTGTCCCAAAATATTAGTCCCTTTTCAAAAATCAAGTACAAAAATAATATAAATTTCTTATTTTGCCCTTCTTTTAAATTAATAAACAATATAAAAAGTACAATTATGATATTGATATTCCTAAAAAAATGTACTATCAAAAGGATAATTTTGGAAAATCAATTTTTTTAAAGTACAATAATTGTACTACCAAAAAAAATTAAATTTTCCAAAAGAAATCAATATTTTGGGACAGATGGAGTAAGTGAAACCAGATAAGCAAAAGCATGCTTGAAAAATAAACTCGTCCAAATAAAATTTACACATGTAACTAAACCAATCATATACTGACTCAAAACCCAAATGAATTTTCTGATAAAAATAAAAATAAAAAAATAAAATAAAATAAAATAAAAAAACTAAATGAATCTAATAAAATCTCGTTTAGGAATAAATTATTTTAATAATTTTATAACTTTTTACGAAAAGATATACAGAAAAGTAGAGAGAGTGATGTGCCAATTTATAATAATTTTTTGACTATTTAACTAAAATAGTTGCTCTCCAACAAAACAAACCCAAAAGCTTATATAAGGTGTCATGTTGAAATTCGCAAGTTTACTTGTGATCGTTCATATGTATATCTAAAAAAAAAAGTTTTAATAAATTTATGACATGAAATCAATTTTGAGTCCTACTAGAGACACCAACTATATATTACACCATATTTTTCTCCTCCATTATGAAGCCCACTGCTATTGTGAGGAGATAGTGAAAAATGGGAAATTTGGTCAAAGTCGGCTTATAATGAAATTTTAATATATTATGAATAAGTATAAAAATAAAAATAAAAATTAAAAAATAAAAAATTCAGCACATAATATTATTATCAAAATATCTTTAGTGATTATTTTAATATTTTAAACTTTAAAACGATCTAACTTTTGATCTACATGTTAATTTTTAATAAAATTAGTATTTTTAGAATATTCTCATTAAAATTTATTAAACAAGATTCAGATTGATTATGAAATTTAAAATAAAATAAAAATTAACGTCAAAATTGATATAAAAGTAGCATTTTACTCTATTTAACAGTAAAATCTTACTCTGATCCATAATAAAATGTTATTTATTACTGGAGTAACATGTTGTTGTCTTTTTGAACAGGGTATCAGTAATAAAAAAAAAAAAAAAAAAGAATATGAACTAAAGAAAATTTTACGAATTTTTTCCCTATAAGTTTAGGAACAAATCAATAATAATCAATAAATGATACTCCTTCCGTCTCAAAATATTAGTCTCTTATTTTATTTTTCATTGTCCCAAAATATTAATCCCTCTTCAAAAATTAAGTACAAAAATAATATAAATTTCCTATTTTGTCATTCTTTTAAATTAATAAACAATATAAAAAGTACAATTATGACATTGATATTTCTAAAAAATGTACTATCAAAAGGATAATTTTGAAAAATTAATTTTTTTTAAATGCAATAATTGTACTATTAAAAAAAATTAAATTCTTTAAAAAGAACCATTATTTTAGAACAGAATGAGTAATTTAAATCAACAGTAAGAATACGGGTGCAGTGTTATCCAACAGAGAAGAGTTACAAAATGGTCTGTGAAAGCAATAAAGTAACTATCTTATGTATGCATCAGAAAGTAAGTGGAAGTCTGACAGGAAATATATGATTTATGTGAATAACTATCTTATGTATGCATCAGAAAGTAAGTGGAAGTCTGACAGGAAATATATGATTTATGTGAATAATGAAATCATCATTTCCGCATTATGTTGGGTTTGATTGGGTGATTTGGGGAGGAATTTAGCGAAGAAAAGAGAAAAGGTATGTGAAACTATGTGAAATGTAGGTATATTTTATTCACATTTTACCTATCTTTTTTCTTTCTCTTTTCAAATTTATTTTCAAATCTTCCAACCAAACACAGCATTACAGAGCGAAGCAAAAGAACAACCAGATCAGGATTTGAAGGGAGGCATGCTTCTTTCGTCTTCCTTGAAATATAGGAGCAATTTAGAAATTTGGTAAAAGTTAGTTTTTGGGTTTTTTATCAAGTCCTCTCAAAAAAGTTATTAAAAAAGTTAATTTTTTTTAACAAAAAAGTCAACAAAAAAAAGTTAAAAGTCAAAAAATTACTAACTTTTCAAAACACCCCATATATGTTCAAGCTAAAATTATCCAGAAATAAATATATATATATATATATATTAATATGTCCTTCTCGAAGAACATATTTATCACTCAAGGGTTTAAGAAGTGAAACATTTTAGGTTGTTCTTTATGCACTAATATGTTGCGTCTATGGAGTTTTGTCTAAATTTCGTGTGAAAAATATAGTGTAATGGGTAGTGTCAGTAATCTTTTCGATTTTTCTTTTTTTATATTTTATTTTTAAGGTAGAGTTTTTTTTTTTTTTCAATGAAGAGAGTTGTCTTATGGACCAATCCTAATAAAGGTAAATTACCAACGGGTCTTAATAGGTGGACTTAATTCATATCAAGTCCTATTAAAAATAAGTCTTAATAAAATCGTTATTAAAAATAATTTTTTATGATAATTTTTTACATATGTTGCTAAAAATTGACAATTAGTAATTTTTTTTGTCATGATTTTTATAAATTGTAACTAAAAATTACAAGTAGTGATATTTTTTTATGACGAATTTTTCAAACTGTTACTGAATATTGAAAATTAATGACTTTTTTTGTGATGATTTTTTTAAACTGTCGCTAAAACTTATGATCAATAATATTTTTTATAACAAAATTTTTAAACTGTCATTGAAATTAATAATTAATAATGTTTTTTAATTATGATTAATAAAAAAATATCATTAATTATTATAGAACTTATTAAACAATACATTCACCTATTAGAATCTCTACATAAGTCTGCCCCTTAGTTATTATGGTATGGATCTCAATTCTTGCCTACCATCCACACAATTGCTACCTCAAGCACATGGGTTGACGCCATGACCCAAAATATATGATGGTTTAACAAAGTTTAATAATAAATAAATAAATAATAGAAAAAATTATCGACCAAATGATCAGTAAAATGGCATCTTGGTTCTATATTAGTTTCTTAAAATTAAATGACAAGAATATTATGCAAAAGTGTGATGAGATTAAAACATAAAATTTATAAAAAAATTCATACTAAGGTGGCAATTGCGTGCCCCTTCATGTCTAACCAAAGATTTATTGAAGTGAGTTACAAATTTTAAAGAATAAAGCTTGAGACCCCTAGTGGGGGTGCTGAGATCCTTTGTGATTGGCTGAAAAAACTGTTTTTTTTTTTTTTTCTTTGTTTTCGGCCATTGGCAGCCCCCCACGTGGAGGTGGGGAGTGCTGAGGGTGCCTAAATGCTGGGGTCTCCAGCATTTCTGAATTTTAAAATGTTACAACTATATTATTCTTGTAAAAAAAAAAAGTTTATATGAAACTTTTGTTTACAAATCATTTTTCTTTGCGTAAATACATGATTGGTTTGCTAGATTGATGAGTATGGAGGGCGAACTTTTTTTATTAGTTTAACGATTATTTGGTTTATTGGACGATTATGGCAGACAGAGAAATTTTATGAACTTTATTGAAATTTGATCTTTGTCCACAGTAAAGTTAAAGTCTAGTTTCAGTAGGCTAATATAACCCCTTTAAGTAGTGTGAGCTTTTCTACATGTTGAGTGCTTTATGTAATGGGTTTAGAGGGACCTGGCGTGGTAACACCATACTCTGATGAAATCAAACAAGAATATGAACATTATGTTTATTTCAATAAAAAAAATATTTGTTGTTAATAAACGTGGGATAAAATTTATTTTATCTACTCGTGATTTGAGTCCGAAACATCTCTTATGATTCAAATATAGTTAGAAAGCTTCTATGTGATTTTAAACTAAAGTATCACCGTTAGTTTTTTTATCTAAATTAACGAAAGTATATTGCTCACATCATTTTTAGAGCGAACTATATTTTCTGAAAAAAATAAAGTAAAACTAAAACAACAAAAATATAAAATATAATTTTATTTCCATATTTTTCAAACTTAAAATAAGATTAAGATGTTAGTTAAAATAAAATAATATAAAAATATAATTAAGGATTGATCCATAATATAAAATATAATTAAATTAAAATATAAAATAAATAATAATTAAGAATTGATCTAAAATATAATTAAACTAAAATTAGATTAAAATGATAGGAATTACAATAAATAATTAAAGATTTATGATTAATTGTGATCTAAAATATAAACCAAACCAAATCAAGCCTTAAGTCCCATCAAATAGGGTCGGTTACATGAATTATTTTTCTTCACTTGACTCTATCAGAGGCCATTTGATTATTCAAATTAAGGAGATTCATATCTCTGCTTACTACACCAGCTTACGTCAATTTAAGTCTGTCCATTCCCCTAACACTTCCATTTACCGTCATTGTATCGCATCTCTTCACTACTGCCTTTGTTGGTCTCCGTTGTATATGATCAAACCATCTTAATCTATTCCCTCTCAACTTATCTTCTATTGATGTTATTCCTATATATCCATTCACGAATATACTCAATTCTAACTCTATATTTTCTAGTATTGTCACACATCCATCTTAGTATTCTCATATCAGCAACACCCATATTATCTATATATTGTGTCTTAGTTGCCTATTATTCTGTCTAATACAACATTATTGGTCTAATAGCCGTTCTATAAAATTTTCTTTTTAATCTAGTGAGTATTCGTTTATCGCACAGTATCTCAAATCTGCTCCAATCTCCCAAATCATTGTGATAATCGATTATAAATAACGAAAAAGTTCACTGTTATGGTCCTCAATCTTCACTCCTCATCTGTTTTCATTGTTACTATTATTAAAATTACAAGCCATGTACTTTATCTTAACTTTTTTTATCTTAAATTCTTTAGATTCAAGTGATTCTCTCTAAGTCTCCAACTTAGCGTTAACTTCTTCTCTAGTCTCATCCATTGACATGATATCACCTGCAAAAAAGCGTACACCATGACACATTATCCTGAATGTTTCTCGTCAACTTATCCATAACTAAAGCAAAGAGATAAGGATTTAAAGTTGATTCTTGGTGCAACCCCATAATAATTAAAAATTCACTTGTCTCTTCAGTCGGTGATCTAATAGTGGTCACCACACCTTCATACATATCCGTAATTACATCAATGTAGCATTTTGTGACCCCTTCATTCTCTAACACCTACCAGATTATATCCTGTGAGGCACTCTCTATCATATACTTTCTCAAGATCGGTAAAAACCATATGAATATTTCTTTTATTCTCTCTATACTTTTTTATTACTCTACTCAAAAAATAGATCGCTTCCATTGTTGACCTACCAGGCATAAATCCAAATTGATTTTTTGATACTTCTATTATATCTTGCAATTAATGTACCATCACTCTCTCCGACACTTTTATTATATGATATATTAGCTTGACCTACCGAGCATAAATCTAGCTTGATCTAAAATATAATTAAATTAAAATTAGATTTAAAAATTAGGAATTATAATGAATAATTGAGAATCTGTGATTAATTGTGATTTAATTGAATTAATTGTAGAAATTTAAATTATATATGTGTATGAGAGTTGAGAGAGAATGAAAATATTGTTTGGTTTAACTCATTTTTCAAAAAATTGATATTTTTGTTTTTCGTGTTTTTTTTTAAAATTTTATTTTTAGTTCTTTTTTTTTAATATTTTATTTAATTTTTTTGTTTTGTTAGATACACCTAATCTAGATATACTTAAAAGGTATAATATTTGTGGAAAAAAATTAAAACATTCACCAAATATACAAAAATACAAAAATACAAAAAAAAATGAAAATTCAATACATTTTCATATTTTATTGTGCTCAATGAATTTTTTAAACGATTTTTGTACAAAATTTATACTTTTTAAGTATATCAAGATTAAGTGGATCTAAAAAAAAAAGAAGAAATGATTAAAATATTTCAAAAAAATATTAAAAATACAAAAATAAGAATTGAAAACTCAAATAATTATTTTTGAAAACTCCAAACCAAATAAGGATTTGGAAGTATTACAGTCATTTCACATTTATAATTAACAGAGTAAACGGCCGCACTTTGGCCCAAAATCAAGGCGTTTTGACTATATTTAGAAGGGTAAAGTGCTCCAATTTCAATCACAATGAGTTAAAATGAATTTTGTCCAAAAACATATTATTTGAAAATATTTTTTTTCCCAAAAATGCTTTTTTTTAGAATATAATTTCACTTATTTGGTAGCGATCTTGAAAATTTTGTTTGCAATCTTGAAAATGGTGTATGCTACGTATGGTTTGGGTGGTGGTGATGTAGTGATAGGGCAGTCATGGTGGTAGGATGATGGTTTTGGTAAGATTTTGGTTTTTCACGTTATATCGAAAAAGCTTTTTATCTTATAAAAATAAATATTTTATGTTCAAATCAAGTCATCTTTCATTGATTTTTTGTTTTTATTGTACCAAATCTCAAAATATATATTAAAAAAATAAAAATAAAAAATCCTGGAAAATATTTTTCATCAAAAAGAAACCGATCATTGAAGTGAGTTTATTGGTTAGCAAGGAAGAGAGACAATTTAGGCACGGTTGTTCAACAAATAGCACAATAAGTATGTGTTTCTGAGTTGTTTGCAGATAGAGAAACTTGAGTGATGGTTCAGTAAGTCCTTTTGGGAGACAAACACATTTATTTTCCTTTGGGTTGAATGAGAAATCAAATTCAAATACAACAACCTACCCTTTGACAAGTTTAGGGTAAACTACCAATAGATCCTAATAGTTGGACTTAATTCTCATTAAGTCCTATTAAAATTAAGTCTTGGTAAAATTGTTGCTAAAAATATTTTTTTTGTGACAATTTTTTTATATTTGTTGCTAAAAATTGACAATTAGTGACTTTTTTTGTCATGATTTTTATAAATTGTCGCTAAAACTTACAATTAGTGACTTTTTTATGACAAATTTTTTCTACAAGACCTATTAGACAATAAGACCACTTATTAGGATCTACACGTAAGTATCCCTTGAGTTTATTGGTTAGCAAGGAACAGAGACAATTTAGGCACCGTTGTTCAACAAATAGCACAATAAATATGTGTTTCTAAGTTGTTTGTAGATAGAGAAAACTTCAAACCCCCGAGGGTTGGCCTAGTGGTGTAGACTTGGGACTTAGGAATTTGCTCCTCTCTAAGTCTCAAGTTTAAAACCTCTTAGGTGCTATCAATCCTTGTGTTGGACTAGTCCATACAGAGCTTTGCTGTAGCTTTAAATGGGCCCTCCGCTAGTGGACAGTGGGATTGGTCCTCTAGGAATTAGTCTAGGTGCACGTAAGTTGGCCCGAATACCATGAGTTGTCAAAAAAAAAAAAAATAGAGAAAACTTCAGTGATGGTTAATAAGTCCTTTTGGGAGGCAAACACATTTATTTTCCTTTGGGTTGAATGAGAAATCAAATTCAAATACAACAACCTACCCTTTGAGTTTATTGGTTAGAAAGGAAGAGAGACAATTTAGGCACCGTTGTTCAACAAATAGCACAATAAATATGTGTTTCTGAGTTGTTCCTAGATAGAGAAAACTTCAGTGATGGTTCAATAAGTCCTTTTGGGAGACAAACTCATTTATATTTTCCTTTGGGTTGAATGAGAAATCAAATTCAAATACAACAACCCACCCTTTAGGTTTGCTGAGCAATAAAAATTTTAGAATAAAATTTAAGATTTCGAGTTTTAATCACCTTAATAGCTCATTAAAGGTTTACCCAGTCCTTAATTTTAAGATTCTAGAATTAATCGAGGTCACTTGCAAATTGATTCGGACACCTAATTTTAAAAAAATAATAAATAATAAAAAAATTCCACAACAAACTAAGGCAACAAGAATTTCTACTTGGTGGACGTTGCAACAGGGCAATTGCATTGGTGGTCTTCCTCATTTCTACATAAAAGAAGGGAAATAATTTTTATTTATTTATTTATTTATTTTTGAGTCACCCTCAACATTAATACAAGTTCATGGCTTATGTCATGTAATCTTTGACTTGATCCTGATATGGACCAAAAAAATTTAGACTAAAAGATTTTGGATGAATTCATTTTCATGCCTCATCCTCATTGATTTAAGAGGAATGGAAAAATTCTAAAAAACTTTGAAAAAAAAGGTGACATTAGTTTGGGATGTCCAAAATAAGTGCACTTTTTGTTTTTTTGGACTAAAAAGTTGAAGAAAAAAATATGGTTGTTTGGGTTAATTTTTTGACTTTTTATGGAAAAATATGTATTAAAAAATTATATAAATTAGTGTGTAGAAGAAAATTAAGATTAGGAGTTGTGCAGCCGTGATTTTTGACTTTTGGTGAATAGTGATAACTTTTTAACTTTTTGAATAATTTTTTGACTTTTTGACAACTTCCCAAACTTGATCATATAACTAATTTTTGTAAACGATCACATCGGGTTGGTAATCCAACTACAAAGACAAAATTAGTTGACAGATTGGTGATCTCTGAAAGTGATAGTTTTAAATGCATTTAAGGGTCGTTTAGAAATTGATTTTTTTAGTGATATTTTAACTTTTTATAAAAAAATATGTGACAAAATAGGGGTAATAGATTAACTTTTTGGCTAAAACTCTTTTCCCAAATGCACCCTACGATATGGAAACTAACTCCATTTACATCTACTAAGGTGTAACGAGGAAAGTTGTATTGGATGATATGTTATTTTTATTTTAATTAATTATTTATTTATTTCAATAATTGAGACAGTGAATTTAACAAGTAGGCAAACCTCAACTGACTTTTTGGGATGAGTCAAACCCGAAATCTATTTTATTCTCAAGTTTTTACCCTAAACCAATCTCTTGAGATTTATATGACTTGTTTAGCTAATGAACAATTTACATGGATTATTGTCCATCACTAGCAATTCTTGAGTGAAAAATTATTTGGATAATAGCCTTGAAATATTCAATAAAATTGATTACAAGTTCATGGTTTATGTAATATATTATTTCCAAGTGATCAAATTTACAAGAACGATAATTATTCATGGGAGAGGAATTCTCAATAATCATGTTTATTTATTTAATTTTTTTTTGTCATAAAAAAAGTTTATTAAAAATAATATATATATATACTATCTTATTATATAAGAGAAGGAGAAATGGGTGTCGACGGTGATCCTATTACCTCCATAAATTTGCCTCCATACACCCATGTTCTTATTACATCCAATTAAAAATTTTGAAAAATTAATTCTATCTATTTACACTTCTCAATATACCAAATTTACCTTCAACCCTAAAATCTCTCATTTCCTTTCTATCTTCAATGGCAACAGCATGGCGTGACTATGGTGGGGGCTACAGTTGTGTGCAACAGAGGGAGAAGGAGTTGGGATGGTGCACAATGGAGTAAAATAGGGACTAGGGTGGTGCGTAAGGAATAAGAGAGGTTCTAAGGTGACAGGGGTAGCAAAAGGGCTTGGGGTGTCAACAATGAGAGGGGAGGGAACTAAGGTGTGATAGAAAAGATAGGGTGGCTGGAGGCAAGGGAGATGTGGAAGGGGGTAGGGTTTTGAGGTGGTTGTGAAGGAGGTATGACGTATGGGAGGCAAGACAGAGGAGTGGAGGTGGGGGCTCCGATTATGGTAATTGTTGGATGGAAAGGGAGAGATCGTAGGCTTAGAGGACCTAGATGGGGTCGTGAAGTGGGGGGTGTTGTACAAATTGTATATTTAAATCAAATAAACAGATTCATATTTAATTAAATTGAAAAATATAGAACAAACAATCATGTTGGAAATTACAAGTAGATGAACAGAAATATTCAACAAAAACAAACACTGAAATAAACTAGTAAAGGAAGCAAACTGAAGCCTGTGTGATACCACAGTTTCCTTAAAACAGATTTGTCACCTCACCGTGGGTGGTAGAGGTATGTCAACGTCTGTCTCTTAGGATACGCAGGTTAGAACCCGCTAACGCAGAAGTATTTTTTGTTTAGCTCCAGTGAACTAACAACGACAACACTCTCTTACATAGGAAGAATAATATTATAGGAGCAGCCTCACTATAATATGAGAGTAAAGAATTTCCGTGTGGAAACCAAGGAAGATGGCCTTCATTTATACACAATGGAGAAGAGATGAGGAGCCTTCCAGCCATAAAGGCTGGCAACAAATACAACAAATAACTTTTGCAAAATTGATGGAGTAATGCACCAAAACTGATGGGACATGAGTTTGTAAGTTACACATAATATACACATGTGTGTATATATATCAGCAGTCGCCTAACAAACTTGGCCCAAAAAGATTAGGTTGGTGGACCACCAATCTTACGCAGCCCAAACCTAACCTATTCTAGCAAGCCTCAATCCTCAATCCTTAAGCCCCAAGCCCAAGCCCAAGATCCAAGATCCATGACCCACAACCTAAGGATCACGGACCCGGACCCTACCTGATCCAGTTCGGGCGAGTGGGCGCATGTGGCAATTTTTGCATGGCCAACTTGAGCTAGTTTTGTTCCAAACCCATCTTTGAAACATCCATAACGACTTTCCTTCGGAAAATTTGGATGCCTCAAAGGGCTCATGCCCTTATCCGAAACTTGGGATTTAAATACCCATCAATATTTTCTTCTACAATCAATATAGAATAGGTAGCTATACATTATTCTCAAAACCTCATTCATGATGCCAACTTTATGAGACAATTTCTTATTCAATTCTCAATGGTTTTTGGTTATTCTTTTTGTGGTGTAAAGATCTTGTTACCAAAAATCTAAACCCATTTGATCCCACTTTAATTGGTGGTTAGGTCCTACTTTAATTTCACATAAAAGTCACTAGAAAATCATTTTTTCCAACAATCCCTTACATGAATAAAAATTGATAGAATAAAGAAAACGGATAACGTTCAACAACAAAGACTCAGAGAGAAAGCATACAAACTAACCCTGTATCAGATAGGGTAGATGTTGGCCTTGAACTTTTCATAGTGAAAGCTTATCGAATTTACTAGCTGACTAATGAACGTGATGTCTTGAACTGTTCTGCATTTGTGTAAACTGAGACAATAGATCTCACACAAGAGTTAGTCCAACCGTTATTCTTATTATGACTGGTGTGTCTGATATGGCCTTGGAACACTAGCCTGGTTCAGTGAGTGTTCTTAAAGAATTCGACTTTACCAATTTTTAAAAAAGCGACCCATTTCGCACTCACATAAGTGACCTATACAAGGTATCTCATTATACCACGATTGATTATTCATTTCACTTAGGTCATCAAAATCATTAGCTTAACCTTCCACCCCCACAGGGAATAACTAAATAAAGGAATGGGTAAGAGAATTTATTTCTTCAATGACTCACCCGTTACACGCAGTTAAGTTGTTCCTTTGAACCTAGATCTTGGGATCTCCAGTCAACTAGGTTGGGTTTTTCGTTCTGGTAACATTAACTAAATGTCTTAACCTCATTCCTTTTGACGACGTTTCTACTAACTCTCGAGTTAATTCTTTAGTTAGCGGATTCACAATGTTGTCCTTATACTTTACAAAGTCTAGATAGAAAATTCCATTAGAGAGTAGTTTTCATATGGAATTATGTCTACGACGGATTTGTCTAGAATTTCCATTATACATATTACTTTGTGCCCATCCAATCACTAGTTGCCTATCGCAATAAATACAGATAATAGGCATAGGTTTCGGCCAACATGAAATATCTTCAATGAACTGGCGAAGCCATTTAGCTTCTTCAGTTGCTTTATCTAAAGTAATAAACTCGGATTCCATCGTTGATCTCGATATATATGTGTAACACCCCAACCCTTAATATGTCATCAATATTGTCCACTTTGGGCCACACCTGTACGAATTTTTTCTTTCCGGTAGGTCACTCATTCCAGAACTACTCCAACCTAAGCACGGTTAACTAGGGAGTTCTGTTAGGGATTTCACCACTCG
Organism: Camellia granthamiana; assembly: GCA_036172215.1. NCBI lineage: Eukaryota > Viridiplantae > Streptophyta > Magnoliopsida > Ericales > Theaceae > Camellia > Camellia granthamiana. The sequence continues at coordinate 63,024,397 of CM069913.1, read as the reverse complement.
GGAAAAGGCCTCGATGCTATATAAGGGTCTAGATTTTGACTTTTATAACCTAGGAACTCCCCATCCATTCTCGATGCGAGACACCGGGACCTTACAATCCACCCCCCTTAAGGATGCACATCCCCATACAGCAGCCTACCAGCTCACAAGCCCGCCCACATGCACCGAGAGATGCCAAGGGCCCACACTCGGTACACTAGTGAGTATGTTCTGATACTATTAGTAACACCCCAACCCTTCACATGTCATCAATATTGTAAGCTTTGGGCCATGCCCACACGGATTTGTTCTTCCCAGTGGGTTACTTATTCCAGAACTACTCAGCCTTAGCACGCTTAACTGTTGAGTTCTGCTAGGGATTTCACCACTCGAGAAAAGGCCTCGATGCTATATAAGGGTTCAGGTTTTTACTTTTATAACCCAAGAACTCCCTCTCCATTCCCGATGTGGGACACCGGGACCTTACAACATGTTTATAAGATTTTCAAGACACGGTTGCCCCTCTGAGGGTAAACACATAACTACTAGTGAATTTGGAGTCATTTATATCAGATATCCAATTAGCGTTACTATACCCTTCTAGTACCCTAGGTATTTGGTATAATGTAGCCCATAATCCTAGGTGTAGCGGAGATAACCCAATACCCGTATAATGTCCTTCCAATGAGTAGCATTAGGATTATTCGTGTATCTACTAAGCCTGCTAACAGAGGAGGCTATATCCGGCCTTATACAACTCATCAGATACATCAAACTCCCAATGACCCGAGAATATTCTAGCTAAGAGACACTCTTACAATTATTCTTGGTCAAGTGTAGAATCAAGTCTACTAGTGTCCTAGACACACTTGTATCTGATTTACCAAATTTCTTAAGTATCTTCTCAACATAATAAGATTGAAAAAGTACAATACCACCACATATTTTGGTAATCTTAATGCCTAGAATCACATCTGCAAGGCCTATATATTTCATGTCAAATTTAGAGTTTAACAGTCTCTTGGTTGTTCTAATCATTTTATCATTACTACCAACAATGAGTATGTCATCGATATATAGACACAAAATGATATAATCTCTGTTAGTGTCTTTAACATATACGCATTTGTCACACTCATTGATTCTAAATCCATTTGACAATATAGCGATATCAAACTTCTTATGCCATTGTTTAGGAGCTTGCTTCAAACCATACAATGATTTGACAAGCTTACAAACTTTCTTATTTTGCCCTGGAGCTAAAAACCCCTCGAGTTGCTATATGTAGATTTATTCGTCTAAATCTCCATTTAAGAAAGTTGTCTTTACATCAATCTGATGTATCTCTAGACCACGTAAAGCTATTATTGCAATCACCATGCAAATAAATGTAATTCTTGTCATAAGTGAATACGTATCAAAGTAATCCAGACCTTCTCGCTGTCTGTATCGTTTGATAACTAGCTTGGATTTATATTTATCAATTGACCCATCAGCTTTCATCTTTCTTCTAAAGATCCACTTACTTCTCAAGGCCTTATTGCCTGGGGGTAGATCAAACAAATCTCAAGTATGGTTTTGTAAGATGGAGTCAATTTCACTTTTAATCGCTTCTTTCTACAAAAGACTTTCAAGTGAAGTCACAGCTTTGTGGAAATTTCAAGGTCCTTCCTTTAACATATAAGTCAAGAAGTCCAGACCAAAGGACTTGGAAGTCCTAGCCATTTTACTCCTTTTTGGCTCATCAACCTTCTCATCTTGATCACTATCACTAGGATCCTCTTCAAGTTCTTTCTCAGAACTTTGATAATCTCCTTGGGTTTAGCAAGGAAACATGTCCTCAAAGAAGGACATATTCCTTGACTCCATAATGGTATTCTTGTGTATATCTAAAATATTAGACTTGTGTATAAGAAACCTATATGCAATACTATTTTGTGCATAACCAGTGAATATATAATCTATGGTTTTCGGATCTATCCTAACCCGCTTGGGTATAGGTACCGTTACTCTTGCAAGACACTCTTACATTCGTTGGAAATTATAAGAAGACTTGTGGCATTTCCATAATTCATACGGAGTCTTGACTACTTTTTTCCTAGATATTCTATTTAGAATGTAATTCACGGCGAGAATTGCTTCCCCCCACAAGTTTTGTGGCAACCCAGAACTTATTAACATTGCATTCATCATTTTCTTTAACGTCCTATTTTTCCACTCAACCACACCATTTGATTGAGGGGAATAAGGTGCTGCAGTTTGGTGGATAATTCTTGATTGAGCACAAATCTCAATAAACAGCGATTCATATTCTCCACCATGATCACTTCTTACAATCTTGATCTTTCGGCTTAGTTGATTATTAACTTCATTCTTAAAAGGATAAATTTATCAATCGCCTCATCTTTGCTTTTAAGCAAATACACTTAACAATATTTGGTGCAATCATTGACAAAAGTGATAAAATACTTGTTGCCACCACCTGATTGTACGACTTTCAAGTCACATACATCCTTATGTACTAAATTTAAAGGCTCGATACTTCTCTCAACAGAATGAAATGAAGTCCTTGTCAATTTTGCTACTACATAAGTTTCACACTTGTGATTTGGATTAATCTTGAAAGATGGTATGTGATCTAACTTGATTAATCTACTCAAAGAGTCAACATTCATATGACCTAGTCTACCATGCCACAATTCAGGGAACTCAACCATATAAGCATAAGAAGAAGTTTTCTCATTTATTTTTAAGATAATAGTCATTACATTGAGCTTAAACATACTGCCCGACATATACCCCTTACCTACATAGACTTTGCTCTTGGTTAATACGATCTTATCAAACTAAAACACCATGAGGAAGCCATGCTTGCTTAAGAGAGACCTTGCGATAAGATTTTTACGAATGTCCAGCACATATAAGACATTATTCAGAGTCATCTTTTTTTCCTGAAGTCATCGTCAGGACCATCTTGCCTTTCCCTTTAACAGTTGAGGTCGCAAAATTCCCCATGAACAAATTCTCACAGTTTGAAATCAGTTCAAAAGTTGTGAACACCTTCTTCTCAGTACAGATGTTGCAAATGGCCCCAATATCCACCCACTATTCCTTCGGGTTGGACCCCACCATGTTCACCTCTAAGATGACAACTGACAGATGCAGGTCGTCTACATCTTTTGACAAATCCTCCATTTCAACCATGTAGGCACGACTTTTATTTTGTGGACGGTTCTTCTTGTAAGGCTTTTTTTCTTGAGGCAATCAACCACTCGATGTCCATCGCTTTCACAGTTGAAGCACTTTCTACTGAACCTAAAAGTAGGTTCCTGTAGCTTGTAGACTGGCATTTTGGAGACACTACCTCTAGCCTCTAACTTCAAGATTTTGCTAGTTGGTGGCTTTTTCTTGACTCCCGAGGACTGGCCATGCTCAACTATGTTTGCTTTCACAATGGAGGTACTCCCTCCTTTCTTCATGTTATCTTCCTCAATTTAGAGCTTGACAACGAGCTCTTTCATTGTCATCGTCTTTCGTTTGTGCCTTAAATAATTCTTGAAGTCTTTCCAGCTGTTAGGTAGCTTCTCAATCAAAGCAATTGCCTGGAATGATTCACTTAGTAACATTCCCCTTACATGAATCTCTTGCAGAATAACTTGAAACTCTTGGACTTGGCTAATGAAAATTTTATAGTCCACCATTTTGGAGTCTAGAAACCAGCTAATGACAAATTTCTTTACCCCATTATCCTCGGTCTTGTACTTCTTGTCCAAAGTATCCCACAGCTCCTCCGCCGACTTGTTGGCATAAAACACGTTGAATAGTGTATCTGCCAAGCCATTCAGAACATAGTTCTGGCAAAAGAAGCTTGATTGCTTCCAAGCGTCTAGAGCCATAAGCTTCTGGTTGTCTTGCTCATTCTCTTCCACAACTGGTGGATCCTCACTCAAAAACCTGGCAAGGCTAAGAGTAGTCAAATAGAACAGCATCTTTTGTTGCCACCTCTTGAAATTCACTTAGTGAACTTCTTTGCGTGCTCATGATGGTTGAGTGGTCCTCCCGAAACAGCAAGAGTAGCAACATGATTAACCATAAAGGTCACAAAATAGGATTGATTACAGAAGTCACAGTAGGGGTTGACAAGCCAGTTGACCTAGGTTTCTGATCCTCACCAACATTAGCAGCAGCAACATCAGTTACAGTTGTCATTTCTAAAAAATACAACAGAATTTCACTGTTCTGTATTTCCATAAACTAAACTTAATACTAAAAAATCCCAAAGTTGAAAATTTAATTCACAACTAGCCTCACCACTTACCCTAGAATCGAGCATGGTCAAGAAAGTTTTCAAGAAAATTAGAGGGGTCATACCGGTCCTACTTAAGACCTAGTTAACCTTAGACAAAACTTTTAAGAGCGTGTTGACTCCTAGTTCATGGGAAACAAATTTAGAATTAAGTTTTGCAAGGGATAAACTAGGTTAAACAAACCAAATTTCAAAATTTACAAGCAATTAGAAATTGCTACAACAAGTACAAGCAATTAAAAATTGCTACAACAATTTACAAGCAAACAAAATGCTTCCAAAATTACAAGCAAACAAACTTGCTTCAATAAAAATTGACAATTTAACCACTACTAGAAGTCAAGTAAAAATTGCTTCAAATATAAGAATAATAACAAATCCAAATGAGGATTCTATTTGGTCCAAAAAATTCCTTTCACACTTAGGTATTTCTGTTCAACAAAAAGGTTAGTAGTCCAAATTTAATTTTACAGTTCCAAATTCTATAGATCATTTGGTTTTGTTTTATTTTGTTTTGTTTTTTTCCCATTCCTTTTCGCATATGTATTTCTGTAAAGAAAGTTAGCAGAAAAACAAAATACAAAAACAAATAATTGAAAGAAATTGTAAAAGCAATATACTATTTAAAACCCTTTAGCAATCCATTTAATAGCAAAATTAAGTAAAGAATTGAAATGCTAAACCAGTTGCAAAAATAACTAATAACTCCAAAAATTAAATTGAAAATTTAATAGTCAAGAGTTACATGAAACTATTACACAATAAACATGTAAATAATTCTAAAAATAAAATCATGCAAATAATTCTATGAATTAGAAAACATGTAACATAAATTAAAATCTAGAAAATAAAAAACATGCAAATTATCCTACAAACCTAGAATCTAATAAATATGCAAATTAATAAATTAGAATCTAGAAAATATAAACATGTATATTGTACTAGAAGGGTAAATTATGCAAATGGTCCCTGTAGTTTACATAATGTGTCAATTTGATCCATGTTGTTTCAATTTGCTCAATTTTGCCCTTTAATTTAATAGATTGTGTCATTTTAGTAACATAAATAATGGTTGTTAAGTTTGGTGGACGGAAACTCTACACAATATGTCAATTTAGTTTATGTAGTTTACACAATGTGTTAATTTGGTCCATATTGTTTTAATTTGCTCAATTTTGACAGGGATCAAATTGATACATTGTGTAAACTACAGGGACCAAATTGACACATAGTTGACTTTATGTTTATCAAACTTAACAACCGTTATTTATTAGACTAAAATGACACAATCTGTTAAATTAAGGAGCAAAATCAAGCAAATTGGAACAACATGGATCAAATTGACACATCATATAAATTACATGGACTATTTGTATAATTTACTCATACTAGAAAGTAGAAAATAATTAACATGTTAAATTTAACTAAAACATTTAAACACCTATGAACATACAAATTATATTCTAAAACTACAAAATAAAGAAGCACGTAAATCATGATAAGAACTTAAAAATCATGCTAATAATATAAAATTATACTGTGGCATACAAATTCTAGCCTATAGACATTCTGAATTTCCTAAACATGAACGGAATAAAATATATATATATATATTTAAGTAAAAGGACTTCTACATCAACAAACATTTTCTTTTTTTAAAATTCTAATTATGTTCTTTAGATAACAAACAGTGACCTAATTATATAACTTAAATTGAGTATCTAATCAGTAATTGAAACAGTGGACATTCCATATTCTACAACAACTTCGGTGATGATTCATGTTCTTGGGAAAAGTAAATTATTACATGTGAATTTATTTATCTAATATCATGAGAAAAATATAATTTGTTTTAAAATTATTTAACAAATCGTATATTTAAATAAAATAAACATATTTATATTTCATTAAATTGAAAAATACAAAACAAGCAATCATGCTGGAAATTACAAATAAATGAAAAGAAATATTCAATAAAATTAAACACTGAAATAAAATAGTAAAGGAAGCAAACTGAAACCTGTGTGATACCACAGTCTCCTTAAAATAAATTTATCGTCTCACCGTGGATGTTGAAAGTATGTTGGCGTTTGTCTCCTAAGATACAACGGTAAGAACATGCTAACGTAGAAGCACCTTCTGTTTAGCTTCGGTAAACTAACAACGACAGTACTCTCTCGCACAGGAAGCATAATATGATAAGAGCAGGCTGACAATAATATGAGAGTAAAGAATTTTTGTGTGAAAATCAAGAAAGATGGCCTCCTTTTATATACAATGGGGGAGAGAGGAGGAGTTTCCCAGCCATGAAGGCTGACAACAAATGCAGCCAATTGCTCCTGCAAAACTGATGGAGTAATGCACAAAAATTGATATAACATAAATGTGTAAGTTACACATAATATACACATATGTGTATATATATATCAGCAGTCACCTAATAAACTTGGCCCAAAAAATTAGGTTGGAGGACCACCAATTCGGCTCAACCCAAACCTAACCTATTCCAACAAGCCTCAAGCCCAAGATCCCAGATCCATGACCTATCGACCCGGCCTAGTCCAGTCCGGGTGGCGTGTGCGTGTGGTAATTTTTGCATAACCAACTTGGACCATAGTTTTGACCCAAGCCCATCCTTGAAGCATCCATAACTCATTTCCTTCAGAAAATTTGTTCGAGCGAGCGAGGGGGCGACGTGCGCGCGCGTGTGTGGCAATTTTTGCATAACCAACTTGAACCATAGTTTTAGCCCAAACCCATCCTTGAAGCATCCATAACTCCGTTCTTTCAGAAAATTTGGATGCCCCAAAGGGCTCATGCCCTTATCCAAAACTTGGGATTTTAATATTCATCAATGCTTTCCTTTACAATTAATGTGGGATAGGTTATACACTATTCCCAAAACCTCATTCATGAGACCAACTTTATGAGACAATTTCCCATTCAATTCTCAATAGTTTTTTGTCATTCTTTTTGTGATGTAAAGATTTTGTTACAAAGAATCTAAACTCATTTAATCCCACATCAACCGGTGGTTAGGACCTATTTTAATTTCACATTAGAGTTACCATAAAACCATTTTTTACAACAGAGGGGGCTACAAGGGTGATAGGTTGTGCTAAGATGGTAGCAGTCATGGAGTTAAGGGTGTCTGAGAGCTAGTTGGAGGTGGTGGCTTGCAATGATGGGATAAATGGGACTGGCAGTGGCGTCAATGTTGGCACTGATAATAGGTGGCAACAAAAATGGGTGTTACAGAAATGTGGATTTGAAAATTTTAGGATTTATGTCATTTTTGATAATTTGATATAAGGATAAAATTATAATAAAAGAAAAATTAAATTTGAAGGATGTAATGAGATAGTTGTGTTCTTAAAAAATAAAAATAAAATAAAAAATCACTCAGTGTCTAAGATCAAGCCCTCAATTTGGTGAATATTGCATTCATTTTTTCCTTGCAAAGAATGAAAAATTATTAAATACTTTTGAAGTACCATGTAACACACTATATAAAAAAATCACAATACACATTAAATATATCATCTTTTTATCTCTTAATTATCTAACAAATATAATTAAACATGCCACTCCACTAAAATAAACAACGAAATAATTACCCCAAAGAATAGGCACTTTGTTGCATGCATGCCATCTTTAAATTTAGAATAATACTTGAGACCCCCTTTAGGGGGTCACCCCCTCACCCCCCTTTGCCATGTGTCAGGGAGTGATTGGAGGAGCAGGAAAAAAAAGAAAAAGAAAAAGAAAAAGCAACTAATAAGAGAGAGATGGGGTCAAAGGAGGTGATGGGAAAAGGGGGGATGAATCATTGTTGTTAAATTTATCTTGTTCAATGAAAATTATATTCAACTATGAATCATTTAAGTGAAGAACATTGCCTATTATTCAAATTTCAAAATTTTGATGGAATACCGTTGCAATCATGATTATATTTGAGGAGAAATTTTAGAGACTTGCAACTTAAACCCACAAGATTATCTATAATGATTTAGCACATGAGTTAGATTGTATATAGTTGAATGTATGATAAATTAAAAATTAACACATATCATATTATATCATTGTATGTCAAATTAAAATAACTTTTTTGAAAATAAACATTTTCCTTATTTTTCATTGGATTAGTTAGTTCCTAACAAAAATGGAACACCCATGTTGGTTTTAGGGGAGATTAAAAAATAGAAGAATCTTTAAAAATTAATTACAAAATCATGAAAATTTATGATTTTACTTTGGGCAAATTACACAAAGGTCCCTATAGTTTTCTTCAAGTTTTATTTTGATTCTTGATATTTCAATTTGAACACAGTTGCCCTCCATGTTTTGTTTTTGTGCCAAATAAGGATAATTAGGGATGGAAGTCAAGTTTTTGGATGGAAAATTATCATATGCATTGCACATGACCATCTTTTAAGGATAAAATAGTCTTTTTATCATTCTCTCTCTAATTCATCTTTTTTTCACAACACCAACCACCACCAAAACACCTCCTCTTCCGCACCACCACCTCATCAAAGTAACTTTAAACTAGCAAAAAACTCACCCCAAACTATTTGCTCACTCTATCAACCCAAAATCCACCTCCCACCACCCTTAAGCCACCATCAGAGCATCACAAACTCTCTCTATCTTGCAATCCTCACCACCCTAAATCCAACTTCAAATCCTCCCATCAAAATTTGCCTTTTCAACAATGCAAACCATTGAATCTACCGCAACAACCTATAGTGAGAAACTTTTATATGTTGGAAAAAGTGGGTTTTGGTAAACTTTAATGTAAAATTAAAGTAAGTCCCAACCATTGGTTGATATGTGATTAAATGGGTTTAGATTCTTTGTAACAAGGTCTTTATACTACATAAAGAATGACCAAAAACCATTGAGAATTGAATGAGAAATTGTCTCATAAAGATGTCCTCATAAATGAGGTTTTGACAATTGTGTATAACTACCAATCCTACATTGATTATAGAAGAAAGCTTTGACGGGTATTTAAGCCTTAAGATTATGAGAAGGGCACGAGTCCTTTGGAGCATCCAAATTTTCCGAAGGAAGGGAGGCATGGTTGCTTCAAGGATGGGCTTGGGCCAAGACTATGGTCCAAGTTGGTTATAGCAAAATTACCACTCGCGTACTCACCACCCGCCCGCCCAGATTGGGTCGGGTCCAGGTCCGTGGATCTTGGGCTTGAGGCTGGTTTGGTCCACGCCGAATTGGTGGTCTACCAAGTTATTCTTTTTGGGCTAGGTCTATTGCAGGCCCAAGTCTGTTGTAGAAATATATATACACATATGTGTATATTGTGTGTAACTCACACTTTGAATTCCCATCAGTTTTGTACATTACTCAGCAGTTTTGCAAGAGTAATGGCTAGCCTTGATAGCTGGAGACTCCTCCTCTCTCCCCCATTGTGTATAAGAAGAGACCCATCTCCCTTTGGTTTTGTACACAAGTTTTTGCTTTCCAGTCATATAGTTTGTTTGCTTACTAGTATAATATTCTTCATGTGTGTAAAAGAGTGCTGCCATTGTCGGTTCGCCAAGCTAACAGAAAGTGTTTCTGTATTAGTCGGTTTAAGCCATCTTATCCTGGGAGATAGAAGTTGATGTTCCTCCAGCACTCACGGTGAGGCGACTAATCTGTTTTAAGCACATTGTGGTACCACACAGAATTTGGTTATATTTCTTGTTTTCATATTTTGATTAAATATGTTTTTCTATTAATCTTGTTTCATATTTATGCTTTACAATGTAATTTATCAAGTATGGTTTTATTTGATGTTCTTTTATTTAATCTAATAAATCATGAATCTATTTATCTTGTTTAATTGTACAATAGGATAACATTATATACACATCACACACACACACGCACACACACACATAGTTACACACATAAATATATACAAATTGAAGTGGGTTTGACTAATGTGCTCAATTTTTTCCTTGTCTCATATATACACTCGACACACACACACACATATATTGAATTCGTGGGGTGCAAGAATGATGGGCTTTGTGCATTTATTTTACTTTTATTTCATAAATATTCACACAGCATACACATATATATACATATAAATTGAATTGAATTTGTTGGTTGGAATGATGGGTGTTATGCAATTTCATGTAGAAATAGTTTATAAGAGCTTTAATAATTGGGTTTTGGGGACTGATAAATCCCAGTGAAGATAATAAGAGAGGAGTTTTTCCCTCCTTGTTTCAATTAACATATACATTCACATATATATATATATACACACACATATAACTCAATCCCATAACCTCAATTGATTACAAATCAATTTTCTAGCTCATCGACAAGGATCAATTTCAACGTAATGTGTTGGCTTGAAGAGGGGTGGTTTGCGCAAGGAGGCGGGCGCAAGGAGGCGGGTAGGGTGATTTGTGCAATAAGGGGTTTTGGAATGGTATGCTCAGAGAAGAGAGGAATGGCAGTTTGAGTAAGAGTGAAAAGGAATTGATGGATGATAGTTTGATCTAGGAAAGAAAGAGAGGAAAAAGTGAGGTTGTAGGTGAAGGAGAAGAAATGATGAGTGCTGGTTGTGTGTTGCAATGTGAAATGATGAATCTACTGATATGGGATTAGAGCATCTCCAACGGTTGAGCAAAATTTTAACGAAATCTGAGTAAAAAAAAAAGCCAATTTCCTCAATCTGATATGAGCTGCTCCAATGGTTCTACTGTAGCTTTCATCAAAAGGCAAGGGACATCTGGTGAGATGACTGGCCGGTCGACCGGACAAGGCAACTGAAATTTTTTTTTTCCCTTCATTTCTATTTCCCAATTCATGTTGGTCCTTCATTCTGCTCTTGGTTGCTTTGCTTCCAACAATAAGGGTGGAAGAAGAGCACTTGATGATGTGGGTTGGTTAACCATCCATCCATCAACTAATAAAGACAACAATCAACTTCTTCTTCTCTATTTTGAGCTACCATCATCATCCCTATTCTCTGCTTTTCTGTCATCAAAAATTCTAATGCACATGGTGTTCGGTTTTTTTCCTCCTTTTGTTGCTCAAGAATTAGCCGACCAGCAAAAATGGTCACATGTGTTACAGATACAACAATTCAAATAGCTGCTGTGCATTTTTTTAGTAAACCGGACTACCTCCAACGTAAACGCACAATGTTTTGGTGAAATCTGCTCAGCGACTCATTTTGGTGAAATTTTTGGCCCGTTTTCATTTTGATATCAGTTTGATAAAACTATTGGAGCCAAAAAGTTACTTTTTTTTACCAAATTCAAAATTTGGTGATAGTTTTGCTTAACGGTTGGAGATGGTCATAGTAGGTAAGAAAATGTAAGTGAGTCAACTCAATAAGTGACTCAAAGTGAATGAATTCAATAGGCTAGTATATATTTCCATTTTTGCCCCTAAAAGATGGTCATGTACAATACATGTGACCATTTTCCATTTAAAAACTTAACTCCCATCCACAATCGTCCTTATTTGACACAAAAACAAAAATTGGAGGGAAAATATATTCAAATTGAAATATGATGGACCAAAATAAAACTCAAGGAAAATTATAAGGACATTGAGTGTAATTTTTCCTTTTATTTTTTAATGTTTAAAAAATTCATCACTAATCTAAAAATATTTTTTCAAACATACATTGATATGAAATTCCCTATTTTTTAAAGCAAAAACACTATAGCAATCTTCCCAAAATTTTCAATTGCCCATTGGAAAGAGGCTTAATCATAGGGGGTAATTCCATATCAATGAAAATTTGGAAGAGTATTTTCAAATTAGTGAGAAATTTTATAAAGGGAGAGGTTTCTCTCCAGTTCACATAGTGGACTATAATATACTATTGGGCCCATAAGGCCCATCACAGGTTCCTTTCGATGATCCGAATCATTTAATGTATAGAGCTCGTCGAGTACTTTATGTTTGCAAACAATCACGTTGATCGAATATCCGTAACCCTTATCGGAACATATTTTTATTAATAATTTATTTTTAAAATCATATTTACCATTGACAAAAAATATGTTTTGATCAAAGGGTTATCGATATTCGATTAACATGATTTTTTGTAGGCATAAAGTGCTCGACGAGCTCTACACATTGAATGATTTAGATTATCGAAACAGGACCCATAGTGAGCCCAACAGTACTGGAGAGAAGCCTCTCCCTTAAAAAGTAAAATCATAAAATTTTTCATAGATTTATAATTAAGTTTTAAGGTTCCCATTAACATTAAAATTCTCTTTAATTATATTACATTAAATTTGAGACACATAACTAAAAGATTATCATTACATGACATGTGGGGAAATTCTATAATATACACCGTAAAAAATGTATGTCATATGTTATTGTCATAATTTTTTGTAATATTTGATTATGATTAATTATAGTGTTGATAATGTTTTGATTATAATTCATTATGGAGTTGGTTATAAGTTGGTTATGACTTCTTGTGGTTATTATTTTGGTTATGACCAAAAGAGTGTTTGATTATGCTTCAAGTGTTTGGTTATGAAACGTTGTAATATTGGTTATGACTTACTTATCGCGTATTGCGGTTATAATTTCAGTTATGACCAAGGAGATCTTTAGTAATACCTCAGAGGTATTTGATTATAATCTATTAATTTATGGCAAAAAATTATGTGATTATAACACTTTGTGGTATGATAAAATATCATAATTTACTATGCATCGCTTTTTAAAATGTGTGTATTATAGCATTACGTTTTTAACAAGTAAAATTTATTTATTTATTTATTTGTTTTTTTAAGATAAACGTGATTGTTAGAAAAATGGCAAATATCCCCTGATCAAGCAATTTTTAATTGTCCAATCAACTTAATTTATTTCAAAAACAATTAATTCAAAGAACCTAATCAATATTTCAAAGGGTTTATTGCACTTTCTACTAGTAAACTATTGTCAAATTGTCTATTTATTGAGTCTATTCAATCTTTAAAATATATAAATCAAAATATATTTAGTCCCTAAACTATCAATCGAATCTATTAAGTTCTTAAAATATTTAATTCAAATCTACTTATTTCCTTAAATGATTACAAAATTAAAATATAAAATCATAAGTATTATAAACTAGTAAAAGACCCTACCTAATTATGATTTCATTACAGAAAAATCTTAAATTTTTATTTTATTTTTAAAAAATATTTTATTTCATTGTGTGTTTAAAATAGTTTGAGTTTGGTTTCTCAACATTACTAATAAAATTGTATGAGTATTAAATATACTAAAGAAGTAGAATTAGATAATTTAAATAATAACACTTCCCTACAAATGTTAATTGAACAAAACAATATATTAATTAAGTTATAAAAAGAATTTAACGAAAAATTGAAAAACAATCAATTATAAATTATAAACGAAACCCATTATATAATACTACTAGATAAAGACAAACATGCAGCATTGGAAAAGATAAGTAAAAAAATATTATAAATTATTATCCTTGCCCTTTATAAAGAAAATTAACATAAGAACTTATGCCTACTTTTCAAAAATTAGGAGTGTTTGGGAAGATAGCTTTTAGCCAAAATAGCTAATAAAGAAAAAAATATGCTAAAATAGTTAATAAGATAAAATATCATATCTAAATTATAATCATTTCACTTTTTTCTTACAACCATCAAATCAATTATAAAAAAAAAGAAAAAAAGAAGTCAACTATCATCCCAAATATAACTTTTTTAGTCAAACTAACAACTAAAAATTTAAAAAGCCAACTAAAATAGCCAAGTTTCCAAACGAGTATAGAATAAAATTTTAAGATTTTTTCTAAAAATAAAATTTTTAATATATAAGATTTTTTACTATTCTATAATACTTATGAATTTATATTTTATTTTTATAATCCTTTCAGAGATTATGGGTTTGTTTGGTTTGTTTTTGGGAGAGTTGTTTTTGAAAAAAATTTATAAGTTTGAATTAAATATTTCAGGTATTTAATAAATTCAATCAATAGTTTAAGGATTAAATAAATTTTGATTTATAAGTGTAAAATGTAACAAACCCTATTTCAACTTATTAAAGTGGCCTTGAGGTCGGCCACCAAATCCAACAACATTTCTGTTAAGAAAACCAATCATCTAATTATTTAACGTTGAACTTAATCAAAATAAACTTTTTCAGAAGTGGGATTGTATTGAAATTCATTGATTCCAAACTTTTAACAGGACCAATTTAAAGGTTGAACAAAGAATTTTTACAAACTTCTATGAAAAACTTTATGGGAAACCATTTGGAATTTAATTCTAATGGTCCATGATAAAAAGGAAAGGGAACCTTATTTGTAGAAAATGGGAAGTTTATTTGAAATAATTTAAATAAGTATATATATATATATATTTATGAAAAGATGTGTAGAAAGGTAGAAAAATGATGTAACTCAAATAATTACACTTTTCGAAATAAGTATACTTATTTAGTTTATGTCAAATATTACAAAAAAAGAGATGATATTTTTTCTTAATTTAACAAAACATGGAAAACAAAAATAGTAAATTCAAAATTATAGCATAATTTATAAAATTACTCCTCCCATTTTCGCCATAATCTGTCTTTCTTCTTCTTCCTCTCTCCCACACCTCTCTTTGCCCCCATCTTTTTTTTTTTTACCACCACCACTGCCGTCGCCATCCTTTTATAAATTTTAACCATCCATCTCTTTCCTCAATCTCACCGCCGCTACCGTCATTAATCCTAACCCCCTTCGATTTTTTCCTTTTTTTCCCCAACCCCTTTACCCTTGTCACTCGTTGCTACCACCACTGTAAAAATGCACGATGGGAGAGAAGAGGTTGCAATCGCTATAATGGGCAAAGTGAGATCGCGTTGAAAGAGTGGAAAGGGTACAGGAAAAAAATGCTCAATCACAATGAGTTCTAGTTCTTCCCATATTTCTGTGATTTTTCCGGAAAGAAACAATGCTGTGACTTTGTGAAAATCAATTACTACGATTAGTGTCGGCAACATTTTAGTACTTGTTAATCATATCCACATTCCCCATATCAAAAATCATTACCCAAATCAAATGGTCTTCATTGCACAATCATTAAAAAATTGAAAAGTACACTAACCCCTTGGTTGATCCCGTGGTTAATCATTGGGACCCTTTGTTCTTTAGTAGATGGCTCTAAAAGCATTTCTTTTTAAAAAACTTTAAATTACCACGGATGGAGAAGTGTAGTTAAAATTTTTTATTCATAGACAGAGATATTGATAGACAGTGAGACTGATCTATAAAATAAATTTAAATCATAGATTGATATTTTCATATAAAAAATTAAGTATTTAGTTACTGTTTGATAAAGTTGAGAATTGAAAATAGAAAATTAAGTATTGAAAACTTAATACTGAATTTTTTAAGTTGAAAAGTTATTTAATAAAAATTTAAGTGCTGAATTAAAAATAAGTTGTTTGATACATATAAAATCAAATTTAAAATTTTATATATTTTAATTTTTATATTGTGATGATAGTAGTGGTAGTGGTGACAGTGGTGGCAGTGGTAAATGATAATGGTATTTATGACAATAATAACAATGACGATAAAAGTGATGGTAGTAGTGGCGGCAGCGGTAGTGGTGATAGCAATAGTAATGGTGGTGGTACTAGTAGTAGTGGCGGTGTTGGTAGCGGTAATAATGGTGGTAGTGGTGATAGTAGTGGCGGTGGCATGGTGGTGGTGGTGGTGGTGGCGGCAGTCGTTTTAGTAGTGGTGGAAGTGGCAATAGTGGCAGTGACATAATGGTTGTGGTCGTGGTTGTTGTGAATTTATAATAGTGGATATTGATACTTAAAATATTTATAAATTTAGTCAGAATTAAGTAAGTTTTATATGACTTAAATTTTTTTAAAATATTAGCCTATATTTTAAGAAGTACTTAAATTTTTAAGTAATATCAATTATGATTATCAAACAAATTTAATTAATTATCACTTAATCAATATAATTTTAAATATTGAATTATGTTATCAAATACTCCCCAACCCCTTACCCTCGTCACTCGTTGCTACCACCACTGTAAAAATGCATGATGGGAGAGAAGAGGTTGCAATCGCTATAATGGGCAAAGTGAGATCGCGTCGAAAGAGTGGAAAGGGTAGAGGAAAAGAATGCTCAATCACAATTAGTTTTAGTTCTTTCCATATATCTGTAATTTTTCCAAAAAGAAACAATGCTGTGACTTTGTGAAAAGCAATTACTACGATTAGTGTCGGCAACAAGTTAGTACTTGTTAATCATCTCCACATCCCCCATATCAAAAGTCATTACCCAAATCAAATGGGCTTCATTGCACAATCATTAAAAAATTGAAAAGTACACTAACCCCTTGGTTGATCCCGTGGTTAATCATTGAGACCCTTTGTTCTTTGGGTAAACTATCAATAGGTCCTACTTTGGAGACTTATTACCAAATAGGTCCTACTTTGGAGACTTATTACCCATTAAGTCCTATTGATAAATTTATTAAGTGATAAAGATAAATTTATCAGTCTTTTATTTTTATGAATAAATTTATAGTGATAAATTTATCAGTTTCTTTGTTTTTATGAATAAATTTTTAGTGATAAATTTATCGCTCTCTTATTTTTATAGTGTTAAATTTATTAGTTAGGACCTGTAGGTAAATAAGTCTAGTTAATAGGACTAATTGGTAAGTACCCCTTGTTCTTTAGTAGATGGCTCTAAAAGCTTCACCTTGCTTATTTTCACTTTTCAAAAAATACTTTTCAGAAAATTCTACTTTTTTATTTTTTGCATTTTTTTATTTTTACTGAATTTTTTTAATATTTTAAACAATTTTTTTACTTTTTAAAAAATTATAAAAAAAATCTTTTAAAAATTCAGTAAATACCAAAAATACAAAAAAAATACAAGAATTCAGTACATTTTTTGTATTTTTATGTATTTATTAATTTTTTAAAATATTTTTTCCCAAATTTTTTACTTTTTAGATACATCTAAGTAACGTGCATCTAAAAAAGTAAAAAAAAAATGTTTAAAATTTAAAAAATATTCACTAAAAACAAAAAAACACAAAAACTAAAAAAATCAATTTTTAAAAAACATAATCCAGAAAACTGAAACCAAACACACTGATTTCTTTTTAAAAAACTTTAAATTACCATGGATGGAGAAGTGTAGTTAAAATGTTTTATTGATAGACAGAGATACTGATAAACAGTGAGATTGATCTATAAAATAAATTTAAATTATATGTTGATATTTTCATATAAAAAAATTAAGTACTTAGTTGTTGTTTGATAAAGTTGAAAATTGAAAATTGAAAATTGAAAATTAAGTATTGAAAACTGAATACTGAATTTTTTAAGTTGAAAAGTTGTTTAATAAAAATTTAAGTGCTGAATTAAAAATAAATTATTTGATACGTATAAAATCAAATTTAAAATTTTATATATTTTAATTTTTGTATTGTGATGATGGTGGTGGTGGTGGTGGTGATGATGATGGTAATGGTAGTAAATGATAGTGGTATTTATGACAATAATGACAATGACGATAAAAGTGATGGTAGTAGTGGCGGCAGCGGTGATGGTGATAGCGATAGTGATGGTGGCCGTGCTGGTAGTAGTGGCGGTGTTGGTAGCGGTAGTAATGGTGGTAGTGGCGATAATAGTGACGGTGGTATCACTACAACAAAAACACATTTTAGTGATACCATACTAGTGGCATGTTCTTAAAAAATGTCACAAAAAAATATTTGGTGGCATTTTTTAGAAAAATGTCATAGAGCCACAAACATACAAGGCTCTAGTGGCATTTCAATTAAAAAAAGTGTCATTTCACTACAACAAAAATATGGTGGTGGCGGTGGTGGCGGCGGCGGCGGCAGCGGTGGTGGTAGTGGTTGTAGTGGTGGTGGTAGTGGTGGCGATGACATGGTGGTAGTGGTAGTAGTAACGGTAGTGATGGTGGTAGTGACAATAGTGACAGTGGCATGATGGTCGTGGTAATGGTAAATTTATAATAGTGGATATTGATACTTATGTTTAGTATTTACAAATTTAGTCAGGATTATGTAAGTTTTATATGACTTAAATTTTTTTAAAATTTTAGTCAATATTTTAAGAAGCACTAAAATTGTTAAGTAATATCAATTATAATTATTAAACGAATTTAATTGATTATCACTTAATCAATTCAATTTTAAATATTAAATTATGTTATCAAACACTCCTTAATATGATTGGAAAAAAATAATAATAATAACTTTAAGTATGTAATATTATTTTATTTTTTTTCAATCATAATACCGGAAACTTCTAAAAACTAGCCGCCAAATAGTTGGTGGTTGGTTGGAAGTGTTTTGATTTATTTAATTATTTATGATTTAATTATTTTGAATTGGAAAGTTTAAAAAGCATCCAGGGGTTAGTTAAATAATAATATTAGAGGAGGTTAGAGACAACAAACGCACTTAGAGACACAAATTAGCATATCTAATCACAAAGATTACTGCCCTTTCTAAGCAAAGTCTTCCACTCATCACGGGTTGCATACATCATCAACCTCCCTCTCCACGCTATACTCTGAAATTATGTGCTCATCATAACAGAGTTTCCTTTAAAGTAAATTAATAATTCGATTTAATTCTTATTAAATTTTATTAATTTGTCGTTAAAAATTGATCCCAACAAAATGATTGCTAAAACAGATTTTTTTTTTTGATAATTTTTTAAATTTGTCGCTAAAAATTGATAATTAATTATTATTATTTTTTACGATTTTATAAATATGTTGCTAAAAATTGACGTTTTTTCTAAACTAACAATTATTGACACTTCTTATAAAAATATCACTAATTATCACAAGACATAATGGGACCTGTATGGATTTGAATTCTCTTCAGTTTGTTGGTAGTCCCATTTTGGAGTCAATCTTGTGATCTTTACTTTTTGAGTAGAATATTCATATAAAAAATCAATATATTTATTTTTTAAAAATGTATAACAAATATAACTTCAAGAATAATCATATATTTTTTTATAATATAAATGTGATTCAAACACATAGTTATCAATATCCAATTGTTTTAGTTTTTTTTTTTCATGAATATTCTACTCAATGAATTATAAAAAGTAAATAGTTCGAATCACTAAGGTTAGTCGCAAAATAGACCTACCACACCCAAACGCTCTTAAATTGAGATAACCAACTTGAAAACTAAAATTTTGTTTTAGCAACTTCAACACTACTATGCAGGGGTGTTTGCGGTTCGGTTTTGAACGGTTTGGATCCGCCCGCAAATATGCGATTTGGAAAAAATTCAACCCACAACCACCCACAGTGGGGGGTGCGGTTTATGCCGATTGGGTTCGTGGATGTGCGGGCAGTTTGTGGATTAGATCTTTTTCAACTTCCTGATTCAATTTCAATTTCCAGATTCAATATAATATAAGATTGATTTCAATTTCAAAAGTAATTAACAACTTCAATTTCCCCTTCATGAAGAAGTAGATTCAATTTTTTACAATGTTCACAGAGCAAACAAAAATAAATACATTTAAAAATAATGTTCTCTATATTCTCTACAACATTTCTTTTTTGTATCATGAAATTAGAGATTGGTGTAAAATTAAGTATGGACGGGTTCTTGCGGGTACGGCTAAACCTGCAACCTGCCATCAATCCGGTAATTATGCCATATTTTAAACTGCATCCGCCTGCATTGTTTCTGCGAAACCGCTCATTTATATGCGGATCGATTCAAATCGGACTGATTATGCAGTTCAGATAACTTTATGTCTGGCGCTACTACTATGTATTTTGTGAAGCAAAAGTAATTAAAAAAGGCTTTCTAGTGTGTAATATAATATAACAAGATTTTCTATTTTAATTAACCATCCAAAATAGCTTCTATCAATTTTTTTATTTTTTTAATACTATATATACAAAATACAAAATAATATATATTTTTTCATGGCATGACATTGACAGGTCACCACTCAGTTGTGACATAGTTGTCGAGTATGTGATATTTGTGAAATGATAATATTTTTTTTAAAAATATCTTTTTTCAAAACAAATAACTTCGCATAAAAGCTTGATGGGACATTTCCAAAATTTTCTATCACATAAGACTATCAATCTCTATTTACCAAATATAAGTAATGTAATAAAAATAAATAAAACAAAACTTGTGAGATTTCGTTAACTGAATTAGAGAAGAAACATAGATAGAGCAAATAATATAATGATGGGAATACGTATTTGCTTAGAGCATTAGACACTAGTTACATGGTTAGAGTCAAAGTAAAAATATGTGACTTTATGATATATATTAAAAAGTTTAAAAGACATTATATATTCTTTAATATATTCACTTTTGTGGTAATGTACAATCTTTTCAATTATCTTAACATATGCACTTAGGACGTACATTAACAAAATTCAAACAAAAAAATAATATTTAAATCTTTAATAATATTTGGACATAAAATTTTAAAATATTTATTTAACTAAACTCAAAATAAGTTTTATTTTAATTACTTGTCGTCGATTACATAATTCATTAAAAAAAAAAGTAATACATGCAAATTAAAGTAATATAATCTGAAAGTGAAACCACTGACTATTCAAATCATTTTTTTCATCCATTTTGAATGTCATTTGTCGATTTTGATTTTGGTGTTAGAATTTCGAATTTTAACAAAGAGTTTTATTGTTATATAGTATCATGTTTTTGTAATAATTCGACCCATTAAGTTCACAACTATTTCATCAAAAAAGTTTGAGTTGAAAGAAGAAATTAAGCACCATCACTCACACGATGAGTGACACTTCTCTCAAATTTTAAATATGAATTTATCAGTATGTTTAAATTTGTGAGTCGTATTTCAATAATTTAAACTGTTTATTCTATAAGGCTCTTCATATATATTATTTATGAAAAAAAATTAAATCGATCAAATAATTTTAATTTTTTTATTTTATTACGTTTGTCTCAACAATAAATAAATAAATAATAGATGGTTTATTTTAAAAAATACAATTGTCTTTTCTTTCAAAAACAAACACAATAAAATAAAGATACCATGTCTATTAGATCGATCTAATTTTTTTTATTTTTTTTATAGATGACACAAATAAAGAAATTCTTACAAAAAAAACTGTTTAAATTATTAAAATAAGACTTATGGTGAGCCTCACAAGTCCCAACATGCCAATCAAATTTATATTTAGTGAGTGTTTAAGAAGTTACTATTTCAGTAGACTATTTTAGTTTTTGGCTATTTCAGTAAGTTAAAATTTTTGTATTTGGGAAGATAGTTGGATTTTTTTTATAATTAAAGGTGATGTTTGTAAGAAAAAAGTGAAATAATTATGGGTTTGATGTGACATTTTGTCTTATTGATTATTTTATCCTATTTTGTCATTTTGTGAATTTTAGGCTAAAAAGCCAAAAAAATTCTTTGCCAAACACCCCCTTAATCTTGAGAAAAATTGAACCCAACTAATTAAAGTTTATATTATATGAATACAACATATATATGGTTCTTCAAAATTGTCTATGTTGTAGTAATTCGAATCTACGTGTAGATGCATGTTCCCTCAATCAAATCAAATTATATAATAAAGTTGAAGAATTAGTCATGTCATTACTTAGTTTTTCAATAACAGAGTATTGAGAAGCACCTTTCAACAACAAATACAGTCTCTCTTAAGGGAGAAGTCATGCCATCTGGTGCTTGAAATGTAAACTCAAGAATTTGTTTATGATTGACATGACAATTAGTTTGCGACATGGTCAGGGACGGTGGAAAGAAGGGACCAGGGACACGTGTCTCTCCTCAAAAAATTTTTTTTTTTAATTATACTTAGTAATGACATGTTTACAAAAAGGACTTTTCTTAAGTGTGCAACTTACACTTTTTGTGTAAGTTGCACACTTACACCTCCTATTTTATGTTTAGACCTCCTGTTTACACCTTTTGTGAAGGGTTGCACACCATAACAGGACCCAAAAATATTTTCTATTTATCCTTTAAAAAATTATAATTGTATTCATCTTAATTTATTTAAAATTCTTTAAAAATTAATATTTAAAAGCCCTTCTTTTAATTGGAAAAAAATTACCCACAATTTAAGTTTTACATTATAATGATATGTTAAGTTATATATCAACTTTTGATATATTGTGCCTGTTTGGTACAGCTTAAAAGCTGCTTATTTCAGCTTTCAGTTTAATTTAAGCTATTTTGATATATTTGGTTTAATTTATAACTTATAGCTTATAACTTTTTGGAAGTCAGAAATCAGCTTATTCTTTGAGTGGAGCAGGAGATACTTAATTTATAAGTAAGAAATCAGCTTATGTTTATAGTTATAAGCTATAAGTTGTTTAGGCATAAGCTATAAGCACTTTCCCACAGCTCTACCAAACAGGGCCATTGCAATCACATAAGAACTCTTAATTCATAAATAAATGAGTCTTATTTTCTTTTCTCTATTTTCTCTAATTTTTCTTATTAGGGAAATTATGCATGTAGTCCTTGTGGATTGTCCATTATGTCAATTTGATCATACAGTTCCAATTATATCAATTTTATTCTTTAATTTTTCACATCATGTCAATTTAATAAAATTAGTAATGCCCATTAATAAATTCAACATAAATTAAGAGGAAAAAAATTGTCTATTCACTCTTCTCAAATTGATTGAGGAAATTTGAAATGTGTCACGCCCCAAACCCGCCCCTAAAAGTTTGGGCATGACCTATTCATAAATGGACATAAAACCTGATATGTAAACCATATGGGGCCTTATTGGAAGCATAAATTAGTAATAAAATATAGATACAAACATATTCTATTGAGCTATATACCATGCCAGGATCTCATATAACATAAACATCAACATAAGCGAATAAAATTTAAAACTATCTCCTCGGATGTCGGTTATAACCACATATATTTACAGTCCCAGTCGGAAGATTGGGCATAACCAAAAAGAACATGTAAGTAACATACAACATCCTGGAGTGGCACTCAAAAGTAAACCAACATCTTGACAGGTCCACAAAATAAAGATTTGGTATGGTGCCTGGGTATGTAAAGGTTGACAAAAGACAGCGGCATCATGAGCTAGGGCTGACCGCTTGATTGGTGACCTACAGAAACAGACATAATGGAGAGTAAGCCAAGCTCAGTGAATAGTAATACGTAAATGAACCGATATTGAATTCCAATATACCACACATCAATACATTAGTCTGATTCTGTACATAATGACTTTAGGCCCATTCTTGTAACATAACTTGGTGGCTATAAGCCCTTGCAAATGGTGGCACAAGGCCCTTGGAAATGTGGCATAAAGCCCTTGATAACATGTTGGCACTACGGCCCTTGAAACTTGTTGGCATTAAAGCCCTTGAAAACGGCACTAGGCCCTTGTAAACATGTTGGCACTACGGCCCTTGAAAACATGTGGCGTTAAGCCCTTGCAAATTCTTTTTCTTTACATACTTTAACATGGACATTAACATTAACATTATCAAACTTTAAACATTAACTTTAGTACATTACATGCTTGGGTACATTACATGCTTGGGACATAAACATAATTGTCTTAATACATTGACATAATTGCATAACATTTACAGAGGTACTACTACTCACAGCGTTGAGGTGGCGTGTTGTTTCCGCCTGGAGTGTGCCCTGCACACAATCAATGCACATTAGTCTCCTTTTTCCTTTCTTAAATCATTTTCTGAGTCTATACACTTCACATACATTTATAATCACTGTAAAATGATCAGAAAAATATTCTAAAAAAACCAGAGAAACAAGCATGCAAAACTGAACAACATTGTTTTCCAGCCCAGGCCGCACGTGCGGCCAGACCCACCGCTCGAGCGGTCATGTACCGCACGTGCGGTCATACCCCTCCGCTCGAGCGGCCGTAGACAGTAGCCATCTCCAAGTTTTTCTTCTTCCTCCGCTCGAGCGCCCAAGTGCTCCGCTCGAGCGGCCATGGCCCTGTTTTGGGGCAACTCGGTTTTAATGCAATTTTAAGCATCCATACTTCATTTTTCTTGCAATTCATTATGAAATTCATGCAATATGTGAACCTAACTTCACTATATCATGGAGTACCACTTGATTTTCATAAAGTAAACATGATTCAAAGCTTGAGCAAATCATAATTCTTCCAAAGTTCATCCTTTATGTTAACTTCCTTTTTGTTATGAAACACAACACATTATACCATGGCATAAAACCAAAGATTGAAGTATAAATATTTGAACATCATAAAATATACATGAGTAGAAGCTTAACAAACCCTCTAAATTCTATCTTTACCTCAAGTTCTGCAAGTTTATTAAAACATCACATCTTATATAAATATGTTTCCATGAGTTTAACATGAGAAACAAAGAGTGAGGCATAACTTCATGGCAAAACAAACAAGTGATGATGATCTTCTTTAACCAAACATGAATCATGAACAATTCCTTCTTAAAGCCCTAAATCATCAAACACAAAACATAAACAACCCTTCTTCCCAATTAAAAGAATAATTCTCATATACACTAAATTTGACATACCTTAAGCTTTATAAATGGCAAGGATTCCCTAATTTAATCCCAATTCTTCTCCTTGTTGAACCCTACCTTTGTTCCCTTTTCTCTTCTTAGCAACCCTTCTCTCTAAAGATGTCTCACATTTTTTTTGATCAAGCTCATAAGACTTAAGGATATAAATTCATAGCTAATGTCATATAAGACGAAAATGAATCGTTTAATCATTCCGAAATTAAAATTTCACGAACATACTTAATATTACCTAAAAATTATGCTGATCATAAATACGTGATCAATTTCAGATAATTAAGTCGTTAAGGCGTCCAATTTCTAATTCAAACGTTTTAGTGGTAATAGATAATTTTCTTAAGAAACAGATAAGCATTTATAAACATGGATTTTACTTGCTTAATTATAATTTTTCATGGACTTTTACAATAAGCATGTAAAAGCATAAACCAAGGACTAAAATTATATCTGAAATCAGGTGTGAGGGTCGGGTTATTACACTCTCCCCCCCTTAAATAAGTTTGGTCCTCCAAACTTGGGTTACCTTAGGGTTGAAACAGGTGTGGGTACTGGTGTTGCATGTCCTCTTCTTTTTCCTAAGTCGCATCAGTTCCATAATGTTCTTCCCACTCAACTTTTACCATTGGAATCTCACGGTTTCGTAGTTGTTTTACTTGTCGGTCCAAAATGCGGATTGGTTTTTCTTCGTAAATTAATTTGTCATTCAGCTCAATTTGGTGGTAATCAATGACATGTGACGGATCTGGAAGGTATCCACGAAGCATAGAGACATGAAACACGTTATGCACTTGACTCATATGTGGCGGCAGGGCAACTCGGTAAGCTATTGGACCCACTCTTTCTAAAATTTGAAAAGGACCGACATATCGGGGTGTCAACTTACCCTTCTTTCCGAATCTCGGGTGCCCTTTTATCGGAGTAACTTTCACAAAAACATGACTACCAATTTCAAATTCCAAATCCCTTCGTCGATTGTCCGCATAACTCTTCTGTCTACTTTGAGCAGTTTTCAATCTTTCCCGAATAACTTGAACTTTTTCAGTTGTCAACTGAACAATTTCAGGCCCTAGCAAAGATTTATCTCCAACTTCCGCCCAACACACAGGAGAATGGCATGGTCTTCCATACAAAGCTTCATAAGGTGCCATGTCTATACTCGAATGGTGGCTATTATTATACGCAAATTCTACCAACGGTAAATGGGTTTCCCAACTTCCTTGAAAATCTAGTACACACATCCGGAGCATATCCTCCAGAGTTTGTATTGTCCTCTCGGATTGACCGTCGGTCTGAGGGTGGAAAGCCGTGCTGAACTTTAACTCTGTACCCATTGCTTCTTGCAAACTTTGCCAGAATCTGGAGACAAACTTAGGATCCCTATCTGATACAATTGATACCGGAACACCATGAAGCCTCACAATTTCATTCACATAAATTTCCGCCAATTTGTCTGCATTATACTGAGTTTTTACTGGTAGGAAATGGGCGGACTTAGTTAATCGGTCCACGATGATCCAAATCGAATTCATACCTCGAGGAGTCCGTGGTAACCCCACAACAAAATCCATGGTCAGATGTTCCCATTTCCATTCTGGGATGGGAAGAGGTTGTAACAACCCAGCAGGTCTTTGATGCTCCGCTTTTACTTGCTGGCATTGGAAACACTTAGAGACAAATCCTGCGATCTCTTTCTTCATACTTGGCCACCAAAAATTCTGTTTCAAATTTCGGTACATTTTGGTACTTCCTGGATGCATTGAGAACCTTGAGGTATGAGCGTCTTCCATCAATTTTTGTTTAAGACTCAACATATTAGGAACACATACTCGGTTTTGAAATTTGAGCACCGAACCCACTATACTGAATCCCGGTTTTGGTTTTGTTTCTAACTCATCATGTATCTTCCTCAGAGTTCCATCTTCCATTTGGTACGCTTTAATCTCTTCAAGTAAGGTTGGTTGGGCCATCACTGCTGCCATTAAAGCTTGTTGGCTATGTAGCACCAAGTCTATTTCCATTTTATCCAATTCAACTGCTAACTCCTTTTGTCCTGGAACCAAACTTGCCAAAGTCCCCATACTTTTCCGACTGAGTGCATCTGCAACTGTGTTGGCTTTACCAGGATGGTAATGAATCTGCAAATCATAATCTTTCAGGAGTTCCAACCACCGTCGCTGCCGCATATTCAACTCTTTTTGAGTAAAAAGGTACTTGAGGCTCTTATGGTCCGTATATACTTCGCAAGTAGTGCCATACAAATAGTGTCTCCATATCTTCAAAGCAAAAACTACTGCTGCCAGCTCAAGATCATGCGTGGGGATAATTTTTCTCGTGGGGTTTCAACTGCCGAGAAGCATAAGCGATGACTTTCCCGTTTTGCATTAGTACACAACCAAGCCCCTTGGACGAAGCATCACTGTAGATTACAAATCCTTCTGTACCGGAGGGTAAGGCCAAAACTGGTGCTGTGGTCAACCTTGTCTTCAATTCTTGGAAAGCAGATTCCCGCTCTTCTGACCATTTGAATGCAACCCCCTTTCGAGTCAGTTGTGTCAGTGGCACAGCAATTTTTGAAAAATCTTGAACAAATCTCCTGTAATAGCCAGCTAACCCCATGAAACTACGCACCTCAGTCACACTAGTAGGAGTTGGCCATTTCACAATTGCCTCAATCTTGTGTGGGTCAACGGAAACTCCCTCCTTGGTAATAACATGTCCCAGAAATGCCACCTCCCGTAGCTAAAACTCACATTTCTTCAACTTTGCATACAATTTCTTCTCCCGGAGGGTTTGAAGGATCAAGCGAAGATGTTTCTCATGAGCTTCCACATTCTTTGAATAGATGAGAATATCATCAATAAAGACCACCACAAATTCATCCAAATAAGGTTTGAAAACACGGCTCATCAAATCCATAAAAGCTGCTGGTGCATTCGTAACTCCGAAGGGCATAACCAAAAATTCATAATGGCCGTACCGTGTTCTAAAAGCTGTTTTCTCGACATCCTCAGCCTTAACCTTTAGTTGATGATATCCAGACCGTAGATCAATCTTGGAAAAGACTTGTGCCCCCTGAAGCTGATCAAATAGGTCATCGATTCTTGGCAATGGATACTTATTCTTGATTGTGACCTTATTAAGCTCCCTATAATCAATACAAAGCCGGAGTGTTCCATCCTTCTTCTTCACAAACAGAACTGGTGCACCCCACGGAGACACACTCGGACGGATGAATCCCTTGTCCAATAAATCTTGTAATTGCATCTTCAATTCCTTCATTTCAACTGGCGACATTCTGTACGGAGTTTTAGAAATGGGCTGAGTTCCCGGTACCACTTCAATTGTAAATTCAATTTCCCGGTCTATCAATTGCCCTGGTAACTCTTCTGGAAAAACGTCTGGAAATTCACAAACAATTGGAATGCGGTCGGTACTCCCATTCACCACTTGCCCCTCTAAGATACTGCATAGATACCCTTGACATCCTTTCTGAATTAATTTACAAGCCTTCGCCGCAGAAATTAAGTAAGGTGGAGAAGTCACTTCTTGTCCCTGAATCATAGACTCCGATTGACCCGGAGGGTGGAAACTGATCTGTTTAGTCAAACAATTTATAGTTGCGCCATGTTCACTCAACCAGTCCATTCCCAGTACAATATCAAAACAGGTCATATCAAGTGGTAACAGATTGGCATATACCCGGAGATCCCCAAGATTAAGTTCACAACCAAAATAAACAGTAGAACAAAACATAGTGTCCCCCAAGGGTGAAGACACACACAACACATAAGACAGTTCTTCCTCAATTTTATCTAAGTTTGGTGCAAATAATTTCGATACGAAGGAATGAGTAGAGCCAGAATCAAATAAGACAGAAGCAGAATGATCATGAACCATGAATATACCTGACACCACTGATGCTGCATTTTGCACATCACCTGGAACCAACGCAAATACCCTGCCTTGCCTCGCAGTGTCTTTGTTGTTGTTGTTAGGTTTGACCGGTGCCTTGGTGTTCGTAGTTGGTGCGGACCCCACTGAACTAGTAGCAGCCCTATTGCCATTTCGTTGATTCCTTTGTGGGCAGTCCCTTATTAAATGACCCGTCTTGCCACACTGATAACAGGCTCCAGACTTCCATTGGCACGTCCCACGATGCCTCTTTCCACACTCCGAACAAACAGGAATTGTTCCTTGACTAGGGGAAGAAGTAGTTGAAGTCCCTGAATTTTGTTTCTTGTTCGGTGGCATACTTGACCCCTTTGACCATTGACCACTCTGCCTTTTTCCTTTCCATTCTGAAATCCTATTCTGGGCAGCAAGGTTTCCTTCAGCTATAACAGCCCTCTCCAACACATCAACATAAGTAGGTAGCTTCAACATATTGACTCGGTCCAGAATTGCTCCCCGTAATCCTCCTTCAAACTTCCGTGCCTTCTTATAGTCCGTGTCCACCATATGCGGTGCAAACCGGGCTAGCTCCGCAAATTGGGCTTCATATTCAGCAACAGTCTTATTCCCTTGCCTAAGAGTTTCAAATTCAGTCACCTTTTTATCCCGCATGCTTTGAGGAAAGTATTTGTCATAAAACAGCTCCAGAAATCTGACCCACGTTAACCCTGGATGGATTGTTCGCGTAAGCATCCACCACCTCCGTGCCTCGTCCTCAAGAGTGAAGGCAGCTAGTTGCACCTTTTGAGCTTCAGTGCAAGGAAAGACTTCAAATAACTTCTCTATGCCCAACACCCAGGCCTCAGCTTTCATCGGTTCTATTCCTCCTTTGAATGTTGGTGGCTTCATCTTTTTAAACTCCTTGGTAAGGGTAATAGTCCGGTCTTCAGCCTGAAAATCTGGTGCTACCAGTGGAGGTGCTGGTGGTGGTGGCGGTTGCTCTTGAGGTTGTGGCCGTGGCTGCTGTTGTTGCCGTAAAGTCTCTGCCATTTCCATAATCATCCTCTCCATTCTATCCAACCGGGCTGCCGTAGTATCTTCTTGCTCTTCTGCCCTTGTCCCCTCCATGACCTACATAAGAATCATTTATAGAGCATACCCATAATTCAAATAGTTAGCATTAACAGAGTACTCTTACTGTTGCTATCGTACTTGTCTTATACTGTTAGGATGTCATGCATAATGCCTAAAGCTTTTCTAGACACCCTAAAGCTCAATGGATCCGTGTGTGAGATAGCAACTCGTGCTCTGATACCACTTGTCACGCCCCAAACCCGCCCCTAAAAGTTTGGGCATGACCTATTCATAAATGGACATAAAACCTGATATGTAAACCATATGGGGCCTTATTGGAAGCATAAATTAGTAATAAAATATAGATACAAACATATTCCATTGAGCTATATACCATGCCAGGATCTCATATAACATAAACATCAACATAAGCGAATAAAATTTAAAACTATCTCCTCGGATGTCGGTTATAACCACATATATTTACAGTCCCAGTCGGAAGATTGGGCATAACCAAAAAGAACATGTAAGTAACATACAACATCCTGGAGTGGCACTCAAAAGTAAACCAACATCTTGACAGGTCCACAAAATAAAGATTTGGTATGGTGCCTGGGTATGTAAAGGTTGACAAAAGACAGCGGCATCATGAGCTAGGGCTGACCGCTTGATTGGTGACCTACAGAAACAGACATAATGGAGAGTAAGCCAAGCTCAGTGAATAGTAATACGTAAATGAACCGATATTGAATTCCAATATACCACACATCAATACATTAGTCTGATTCTGTACATAATGACTTTAGGCCCATTCTTGTAACATAACTTGGTGGCTATAAGCCCTTGCAAATGGTGGCACAAGGCCCTTGGAAATGTGGCATAAAGCCCTTGATAACATGTTGGCACTACGGCCCTTGAAACTTGTTGGCATTAAAGCCCTTGAAAACGGCACTAGGCCCTTGTAAACATGTTGGCACTACGGCCCTTGAAAACATGTGGCGTTAAGCCCTTGCAAATTCTTTTTCTTTACATACTTTAACATGGACATTAACATTAACATTATCAAACTTTAAACATTAACTTTAGTACATTACATGCTTGGGTACATTACATGCTTGGGACATAAACATAATTGTCTTAATACATTGACATAATTGCATAACATTTACAGAGGTACTACTACTCACAGCGTTGAGGTGGCGTGTTGTTTCCGCCTGGAGTGTGCCCTGCACACAATCAATGCACATTAGTCCCCTTTTTCCTTTCTTAAATCATTTTCTGAGTCTATACACTTCACATACATTTATAATCACTGTAAAATGATCAGAAAAATATTCTAAAAATACCAGAGAAACAAGCATGCAAAACTGAACAACATTGTTTTCCAGCCCAGGCCGCACGTGCGGCCAGACCCACCGCTCGAGCGGTCATGTACCGCACGTGCGGTCATACCCCTCCGCTCGAGCGGCCGTAGACAGTAGCCATCTCCAAGTTTTTCTTCTTCCTCCGCTCGAGCGCCCAAGTGCTCCGCTCGAGCGGCCATGGCCCTGTTTTGGGGCAGCTCGGTTTTAATGCAATTTTAAGCATCCATACTTCATTTTTCTTGCAATTCATTATGAAATTCATGCAATATGTGAACCTAACTTCACTATATCATGGAGTACCACTTGATTTTCATAAAGTAAACATGATTCAAAGCTTGAGCAAATCATAATTCTTCCAAAGTTCATCCTTTATGTTAACTTCCTTTTTGTTATGAAACACAACACATTATACCATGGCATAAAACCAAAGATTGAAGTATAAATATTTGAACATCATAAAATACACATGAGTAGAAGCTTAACAAACCCTCTAAATTCTATCTTTACCTCAAGTTCTGCAAGTTTATTAAAACATCACATCTTATATAAATATGTTTCCATGAGTTTAACATGAGAAACAAAGAGTGAGGCATAACTTCATGGCAAAACAAACAAGTGATGATGATCTTCTTTAACCAAACATGAATCATGAACAATTCCTTCTTAAAGCCCTAAATCATCAAACACAAAACATAAACAACCCTTCTTCCCAATTAAAAGAATAATTCTCATATACACTAAATTTGACATACCTTAAGCTTTATAAATGGCAAGGATTCCCTAATTTAATCCCAATTCTTCTCCTTGTTGAACCCTACCTTTGTTCCCTTTTCTCTTCTTAGCAACCCTTCTCTCTAAAGATGTCTCACGTTTTTTTTGATCAAGCTCATAAGACTTAAGGATATAAATTCATAGCTAATGTCATATAAGACGAAAATGAATCGTTTAATCATTCCAAAATTAAAATTTCACGAACATACTTAATATTACCTAAAAATTATGCTGATCATAAATACGTGATCAATTTCAGATAATTAAGTCGTTAAGGCGTCCAATTTCTAATTCAAACGTTTTAGTGGTAATAGATAATTTTCTTAAGAAACAGATAAGCATTTATAAACATGGATTTTACTTGCTTAATCATAATTTTTCATGGACTTTTACAATAAGCATGTAAAAGCATAAACCAAGGACTAAAATTATATCTGAAATCAGGTGTGAGGGTCGGGTTATTACAAAATGCGTAAACCATGGTTATAATTTATATGTCAACAATGCTATAACAATCATATTTTTATACCATATTTGAAGTCTCATGTGAATTGCCACACTAGATTGGTTAAATGAGTCTCATCACTTATGTCTGTTTATAATGTAGTGTGTCAAGAACTTACTGATAAACTAAAAATGTAATATAAAAATGTGGTTATCATAATATTGTTGTTTACACTATCATATTTTTGCGAAATATTTGTTTGTAATAAATATTTATGTATTGTGTTAACTACTAATTTAAAAAATTCGTATTATAGTATTGTTGCCGATTATTGAATTTCTTTTGTTTCAAATTTGTGATTAACAAGTGCCCCTTCTGAAATAATTTGCTAGCTCCACCACTGGACATCGCCGTGTGATGTCCCAGAACATCGGATATTTTTTCCAGGAGAGACCTCAAGAAACGATATTGAGCTAAGACTGTGTTTGTTTGAAAGATTGTATGTTGTAGTATTCACTCAACACCTAAAATCTTTTTTTAAAATGAGAATTGGAATAAAATAATGTGAAACCCGCGATTCAAAAAGAGACTTGTAATTCGACATTTGTTTGTGTGGACTAACAATAAGTGCTGGTCTCTAATCTCTCATATGGAGTATCTAGTTCCATCTTTTGGAACAATTAGTTTTCTGTTTAGGAATATCTTAACCATTCCAATGGTATAAAATAATTTTTAAAGTCTCATCCCATTATTTATCTCACTTGATTTTAACAATATATATAATCTCATAATATTGATAAAAAAAACGTGGAGTTGGTGATATTATCTCTCATCCTTGTTTCTATTCCGAAAACAAATTTGGTAGAAGGATCTTTCTAACAAGTAATGGGACATAAAAAAAAAGATAAAAGAATTATAAAATAAAAAAAAAGAAAATTTTATAAATTACAAAATACTTTTCAGTAGATTTTAGAATGTTTTTAATTTTTTCACATATTTTCAAAACTCATTTTAGTTCAATTTGATGTAAAATAGTGTCACGGCAGTTAGCATTACAGGTGACTCAACCATTAAATCTCTTAAACTGTTGTCTAAAGCGCACGGAAAATTATTTAATAATCCTGGATCACTATGTGGCCATATTCCAAGTTAATCACAAATTACTTAGCCCTCATGCTGTTCTCCATCTCCAACATAAATCGTGGGCGCCTATCTCTCTCTACCAATCAAAACCTTATTAAGTACCATGTAACCATACTCTGAAAATACTGAATAATCACCCAAAGCGCGCAAAATTTTTTTAAAAAAATTCTTATAAACAAAGATCCAAACTTTTCAAAAATTTAATCATATTAAATTTTTTAATATTTAATCTTAAACTTTCAAAAATCTTAATCAATTGTCATAAGCTAAACAATGGTTACCAGCTAATCACGAACATATCATAACAACCATTATTGGGTTTGTTAGTTAACAACGAAAATGATTTTTTTTTATTTGACTTTTAGCTACAGAATATCCGAGTGCAGATTTTGGACAAAAGAAAACACAAATTGTATGTAGACAGCGAAAGCTGGAAGATAGAAAAGAAAATGTTAGAAAATCTTTTACTGCTTTCATTTCAGCATCTGGGTGACTCGTAGTGATCACAACAAAAAATAAATAAAAAGAGATCTCTCGGTCTAGATCAAATCTCATAAAGTGAAAAACAGGTTCTGTTGTTTCGACCCACAGAATCATAAGTTGGTTATTAACCGTTAACTTTAGGGATACACAATGCCAATTTATACACCAAAAAGACCAATTTATACACCATGCCTATTTATTCAATGCGTAAAATTCGTTAAATATTTTATATCTATAAAAAATTATATTGATCGAATATCGGAGTCTTTGATCGAAACATATTTTTGTTAATGGTAAATATGAGTTTAAAAATAAATTGTTAACAAAAATTTGTTCCGATCAAGGAGCTACGGATATCTGATCAAAATGATTTTTTGCAGGCATAAAGTAATCGACAAGCTTTATACATTGAACGATTCGGATCATCGAAAGGGACATGTGATGAGCCAACAGTATGTTACAGTCCACTATGTAGACTAGAGAAAAACCTCTCCCTTATAAAATTTCTCACTAATTTGAAAATACTCTTCCAAATTTTCATTGATATGGAATTACCACTATGATTAAAGCCTCTTTCCAATGGGCAATTGAAAATTTTGGGAAGATTGCTATAGTGTTTTTACTTTAAAAAATACCAGGGAAATTTCATATCAGTGTATGTTTGAAAAAATATTTTTAGATTAGTGATTTATTTTTTAAACATTAAAAAATAAAAGAAAAAATTTTACTCAATGTCATAATTTTCCTTGAGTTTTATTTTGGTCCCTGATATTTCAATTTGAACATATTTGCCCTCTAACTTTTGCTTTTGTGTCAAATAAGGACAATTGTGGATGGGAGTTAAGTTTTTAAATGAAAAATAGTCACATGTATTGTACATGACCATCTTTTAAGGACAAAAATAGAAATATATACTAGCCTATTGAAGTTCATTCACTTTGAGTCACTTATTGAGTTGACTCACTCACATTTGCTTACCTACCAACCCCATATCACCATATTCATCACTTCACCTTGCAACACACAACCAGCACTCCTCATTTCATCTCCTTCACCTACAACCTCACTTTTCCCTCTCTTTCTTTCCTAAATCAAATATCATCCATCAATTCCTTTTTACTCTTGCTCAAACTGCCCTTCCTCTCTTCTCTGAGCATACCATTCCACAACCCTTTATTGCGCAAATCACCTAACCCACCTCCTTGCACAAACCACCTCTCTTCAAGCCAACACATTACGTTGAAATTGATCATTGTGGATGAGATAGAAATTTGATTTGTAATCAATTGAGGTTATGGGATTGAGTTATATATGTGTATAAATATATATATACATGTATATGAATGTACATGTTGATTGAAACAGAGAGGGAAAAACTCCAATTGCTCTCTTGTTCTCTTCACTGGGACTCATTAGTCACAAAACCCAATTATTAAAGCTCTTATAAACTATTTCTACAAGAAATTGCATAAAACCCATCATTCCAACGAACAAATTCAATTCAATTTATATGTATATATGTGTGTGTGTGTGAATATTTATGAAATAAAAGTAAAATAATTGTACAAAGCCCATCATTCTTGCACCCCATGAATTCAATATATGTGTGTGTGTGTGTGCGCGCGCGCGCGCGTGTTGCGTGTATATATGAGACAAGGAAAAGAATTGAGCACATTGGTCGAACCCACTTCAATTTGTATATGTGTGTGTGTGTGTATGTGTGTGATGCGTATATAAAAGTTTCTCACTACAGGTTGTTGCTCTAGATTCAAAGACAAATTTTGATGAAAGGATTTGAAGTTGGATTTAGGGTGGTGAGGGCGGCAGGGTAGAGAGAGTTTGTGATGCTCTGATGGTGGTTTAAGGGTGGTGGGAGGTGGATTTTGGGTTGAAAGAGTGAGCGAATAGTTTGGGGTGAATTTTTTGCTAGTTTAAAGTTACTTTGATGAGGTGGTGGTGTGGAAGAGAAGGTGTTTTGGTGATGGTTGTTGTTGTGAAAAAAAGATGAATTAGAGAGGGAATGATAAAAAGACTATTTTATCCTTAAAAGATGGTCATGTGCAATGCATATGACAATTTTCTATCCAAAAACTTAACTTCCATCCCTAATTGGCCCTGTTTGGTAGAGCTGTGGGAAAGTGCTTATAGCTTATGCCTAAACAGCTTATAGCTTATAACTTTCAGCTTAAGCTGATTTCCAGCTTATTCTTAAAGCATCTCCTGCCCCACTCAAAGAATAAGCTGATTTCTGACTTCCAAAAAGCTATAAGCTATAAGCTATAAGCTAAACCAAACACATCAAAATAGTTTAAATTAAGCTGAAAGCTGAAATAAGCTGTAATTAAGCTCTGCCAAACAGGCACATTGTCATTATTTGACACAAAAACAAAACATGGAGGGCAAATGTGTTCAACTTGAAATATCAAGAATCAAAATAAAATTTCTCATGATTTTGTAATTAATTTTTAAAGATTCTTCTATTTTGTAATCTCCCCTAAAACCAACATGGGTGTTCCATTTTTGTTAGGAACTAATGAATCCAATGAAAACTATGGAAAATGTTTATTTTCAAAAAAGTTATTTTAATCTGACATACAATGATATAATATGATATGTGTTAATTTTTAATTTATCATACATTCAATTATATAGAATCTAACTCATGTGCTAAATCATTATAGATAATCTTGTGAGTTGAAGTTGCAAGTCTCTAAAATTTCTCCTCAAATGTAATCATGATTGCAACGGTATTCAATCAAAATTTTGAAATTTGAATAATGAGCAATGTTCTTCACTTAAATGATTGATAGTTGAATAAAATTTTCATTGAACAAGATAAATTTAAAGATGGCATGCATGCAACAAAGTGGTTATTCTTTGGGGTAATTATTCCGTTGTTTATTTGAGTGGAGTGGCATGTTTACTTATATTTGTTAGATAATTAAGAGATAAGGTGTTTGGGAAGTTTGGGTTTAGGTTTTTTTTTTGATTTTTTTCACTAAAAGACAAACTTTTTGTAAAATAAAAAAAAACACATCCAAACAAAATATCACATCCAACCCCAAAATCATTTCACTTTTTCTCTCACAAACATCACATCCAACCACAAAAAAATCCAATTATCTTCTCAAACACCAAAAATTTTTTATCCAATAATATCCTACAACTAAAAAAACCTACATAAAAACTCACTTATTGTGATTTTTTTATATTATGTTACATGGCACTTCAAAAGTATTTAATAATTTTTCATTCTTTGCAAAGAAAAAATGAACACAATATTCACCAGGTTGAGAGCTTGATCCTAGACACCAAGTGATCTTTTTCTTTTTTTCTTTTTTTTAACAGAACACAACTATCTCATTACACCCTTCAAATTTAGTTTTTTTATTATAATTTTGTCCTTATATCAAATTATCGAAAATGACATAAATCCTAAAATTTTCAAATCTAAATTTTTGTATCGTTCATCTCTTTTTGCCACCTATCATCAATGCCAGCATTGAAGCCACTGCGTGTCCCATTTATCCCACCATTGCAAGCCACCACCTCCAACTACCTCTCACTCACCCTCAACTCCACAACTACTACCATCTTAGCCCAACCTGTCACCCTTGTAGCCTCCTGTTTTAAAAAATGATTTTATAGTAATTTTAATGTGAAATTAAAATAGGTCCCGATCACCGATTAAGGTGGCCCCATGAATGAGATTTTGGGAATAGTGTATAACCTATCCCACATTGATTGTAGAGGAAAACATTGATGAGTATTTAAATCTCAAGTTTTGGATAAGCACATGAGCCCTTTGGGGCATCCAAATTTTCTAAAGGAACGGAGTTATGGATACTGTCGTACTCACTCAACACATAAAATCATTTTTTAAAATGAGGATTGGAGTAAAATGATGTGAAACCCACTATTCAAAAAGAGACTTGTAATTTGACATTTGTATGTTTTGAAAAACGCTACCGGTTGGTAGCTCGAAATTTAGGGGCCGAATGCCCCTAAATTTCCATATAAGGCAAGAAAAAAAAAACAAGGCAAAAAGAAAAAAAAAAAAAACAAACAAACTTTTCCAGAAAAGGAAATTAGGGCCATTAGAGCCACTGTTTTTAGGGCCACAAAACATTTTTTTTTGAAAAAAAAATGTGGAGTCAGTGATGGGACATAACAAAAAGATAAAAGAATTAAAATAAAATTTTAAAAAAAGAAGAAGATATTTTATAAATTACAAAATACTTTTCCATAGATTTTAGAATGTTTTAATTTTCTTCACATATTTTCAAAACTCATTTTAGTTCAATTTGATGTAAAATAATGTCACGGCAGTTAACATTAGAGATGACTCAACTATTAAATCCTTTAAGCTGTTGTCTAAAGCCCACAGAAAAATTTTGAAAAAATTCTTATAAACAAAGATCCAAACTTTTCAAAAATTTAATTATATAAAATTTCATTTTAATAGTTAATCTTAAACTTTCAAAAATCTTAATCCATTGTCATAAGCTAAACAATGGTTACCAGCTAATCACGAACATATCATAACAACCATGATTGGGTTTGTTAGTTAACAATGAAAATGATCTGTTTTTTTTGTTTGACTTTTAGCTACAGAGTATCAAAGTCCAGATTTTGGACAAAACAAAACACAAATTGTATGTAAACAGCGAAAGCTGCAAGATAGGCACAGAAAAGGTTGGAAAATCTTCTACGGCTTTCATTTCAGCATCTGGTAGACCCGTGGTGGTCACAACAAAAAATAAATAAAAAGAGATCTCACGGTCTAGATCAAATCTCATAAAGTGAAAAACAGATCCTGTTGTTTCAACACACATAATCATAAGTTGGTTATTAACCGTTAACTTTAGGGATACACAATGCCTATTTATACAAAATGTTCTTCACTTAAATGATTGATAGTTGAATACAATTTTCATTGAACAAGATAAATTTAAAGATGGCATGCATGCAACAAAGTGGTTATTCTTTGGGGTAATTATTCTGTTGTTTATTTTAGTGGAGTGGCATGTTTACTTATATTTGTTAGATAATTAAGAGATAAAAAGATGACATATTTATTGTGTATTGTGATTTTTTTATATAATGTGTTACATGGAAAAGGAAATATCATTTTACCCCCCTAAACTTTCATGCAATTTTCAATTTGACTCCCAAACTTCGATTAATATTAATTTTATATCTAAACTTTCAAAATTTTGATCAATTTGATCCATGCCGTTACATATTCCATTTACAATTTGACGAAATTTGTCGGCGTGACAACAAAATTTATTTGAAATTTCATTTTACCCTCCAAACTATACCTTAAAAATCAATTTGCCCCCCCTCACGTCAGTATATTCTGTCCAATTTGTAGACGGAATGTGACGGCAGAGACTAAATTGATCAAAATTTCAAAAGTCTAAATTTCTGTAACACCCATATTTTTTTGCCACCTATTATCAATGCCAATATTGACACCATTGCCTGTCCCATTTATCCCACCATTGTAAGCCACCACCTCCGACTGCCTCTCACACACCCTCAACTCCCCGACTACTACCATCTTAGCCCAACTTGTCACCCTTGTAGCCCCCTATTGTAAAAAATGATTTTATGGTAACTTTAATGTGAAATTAAAGTATGTCCCAACCATCGGCTGAGATTGGATCAAATGAGTTTAGATTCTTTGTAACAAAATATTTACACTACAAAAAGAATGACAAAAAATTATTGAGAATTGAATGAGAAGTTGTCTCATAAAATTGGCCTCATGAATGAGATTTTGGGAATAGAGTATAACCTATCTCACATTGATTGTAGAGGAAAACATTAACGAGTATTTAAATTCCAAATTTTGGATTAGGGCATGAATCCTTTGGGGCATTCAAATTTTCTGAAGTAACGAAATTATGGATTCTGTAGTACTCACTCAACACATAAAATCTTTTTTTTAAATGAGGATTGGAGTAAAATGATGTGAAACCGCGATTCAAAAAGAGACTTGTAATTTGACATTTTTTTGTTTGGACTAACAATAAGGACTGGTCTCTAATCTCTAATATGGAGTATCTAATTCTACTTTTGGAACAATTAGTTTCCTGTTTAGGAATATCTTAACCATTCAGTGGTATAAAACAATTTTTAAAGTCTCATCCCATTATTTATCGGGGGATTTTTTTTAAGGTCCCTGGTATTAAGATTTTATAACATAAAGGACACTCAATATTTTTATAATGTCTAAGGTCCCTTAACATTGATTTAGAGAAAATTCGGCCTAGAGAAAATCTGATCCAGAGAAATTCTGAAAATTTCTCTGGACTTCACTCTTCAGAGAAAATCCGGACTTTCCAGAGAAATTTCTAACTTAAGCCTTCGTACTGGTGTATTGATCGTGAAATTCTGAAAATCTGATCGTGAATAACTAACACATATCGTGAACGGACCAACACAATTTTTATTCTCATTCGTACTGGTATACTGAAGTGTAACAGCATCATAAAGCCAAAAACACCAATACATATCATATTTAAAACTATGCCCTCAAACGTGCGATGTGGTGCGAATTTCAAAACATAAAGATCTCAAAGCATGATCAAGCGGTTCGGAGTGCATTGGGGACGGGGAGAGTGATTTTGGGAGTGGGGGATTCATGCCATTATCTGTCTAACTAATTAAAGGTTGTTTCCACTTCAATGAATTAATAACAGTTTAGAAAGCATCAGACTTGGAGTGAGGATTACCCAACTCCAATTTTCTTAATTATGTCTAATTCAAGCAAGTTCTCAACTTTGACATTTAGAACACCATGAATTTGTTTTTCTAAGGGAGTTTGAGGCTTGAAAGTCAGTATAGGCATTTAAATTTACAGTTTTCTGGAATCTGAACTTTGTCTTTCTAATCACAAAGAAACAGAGTCATCTTTAAGATTCGAACCCATTGCTTCATCTGAGATATTTTTCTTTAATGCTTGTTTTATTTAGATGACATGTATTGTATCGTATTCTGCAGGTTCTCTCTACCCTCAACTTGTACAGATTTATATTGATGAAAGAGTCAACAGGTAAGGGTTACTTCTATTTATTATGATAGTTGATGTCATCTATCATTGTACAGATTCAAATTAATGCCTTCATCTTTGTCCAAAGAAATTCTAAGAAGTCCAGAGAAATTTCTCTCCAGAGAAATTCTGGACTTTCCAGAGAAATTCCTAAAGCCTTCATCATCTTCTTTGTCTAGAGAAATTCTAATAAGTCCAGAGAAATTTCTCTCCAGAGAAATTCCTAAAGCCTTCATCATCTTCTTTGTCTAGAGAAATTCTGAGAAGTCCAGAGAAATTCTGGACTTCCCAAAGAAATTTCTAAAGCCTTCATCATCTTCTTTGTCCAGAGAAATTCTGAGAAGTCCAGAGAAATTTCTCTCCAGAGAGATTCTAGACTTCTCAGAGAAATTCCTAAAGCCTTCATCATCTTCTTTGTCCAGAGAAAATTCTGAGAAGTCTAGAGAAATTTCTCTCCAAAGAAATTCTGGACTTCCCAGAGAAATTGCTAAAGCCTTCATCATCATCTTCTTTATTCATCATCTTCTTCCTCCAGAGAAATTCTGGGAATCCAAAGAAATTCCAAAACAAAATCACTTCCCAAAATATGCCTTGGAATAAACAATTACCATGTTTAATCATTTAATTTCTTTTCTTTAAAAAAAATAAAAATTGATGTTGTTTGCTCTGCCATGGAGATGGTCAGCTTAATACAAAAACAGAAAACTTACTTGGAAAGGAGAAATAAAAAAACGAGAGAATCAATTGCAGATATATGTTTTTGAGCTTCATCTTCCAAGTTATGCAATTCCTAATATAGAAATTTAGCTCAATCAATCAAAATTTATATATTTGTCTCATATAATAGTGTACAGAATTATACATATATACATATATATTTATATATATTAAACAGCCTCAACTAAGAAGGTAGATTCAATTTAGGAAACAAGCCAAACATCTCATGCAGCGTGTAGTGCACCCAACCCAACCATAACCTTCACTGGGTATCTTGTTCAAGGTAGGCTCATCCTCAAAATCAATCATTTCATACGGCGTCGCCGAGCCATGGTGGAAGACCTTCATACGGCGGTTCAATTGGAGCAAGAGTGGCCAAGGAGTTCTTGACATACGGATCTTGGATTGATCGAGCTGGATCGATGAGAGAGAGAGAAGAGCAGCGAGGAGAGAGAAGAGGTGAGACGTGAGTTTGAGAGAGAGAGAGAAGAG
This sequence comes from Camellia granthamiana, assembly GCA_036172215.1. Classification (NCBI taxonomy): domain Eukaryota; kingdom Viridiplantae; phylum Streptophyta; class Magnoliopsida; order Ericales; family Theaceae; genus Camellia; species Camellia granthamiana. The sequence continues at coordinate 62,982,054 of CM069913.1, read as the reverse complement.
AGAGAGAGGTGAAGGTTTGAAACCGTGAGGTATACGTGGGGTTGAGGGACCTTAGACATCATAAAATAATATTATGGATCTCTTCCATTACTAAAAATGGGAGAGAAACCTTAGACTAATTTTCCCTTATTTATCTCACTTGATTTTAATAATATATATAATCTCAGAATATTGATAAAAAAAAAAAAAAAATGTGGAGTGGGTGATATTATCTCTTATCCTTATTTCTATTCCGAAAACAAATTTGGTAGAAGGATCTTTCCAACAAGTAATGGGACATAACAAAAAGATAAAAGAATTTTTTTTTTTTAAAAAAAAAAAAAAAAAAAGGAAAGAAAAAGAAAAAAGAAAAGATGTTTTCTAAATTACAAAATACTTTTCCATAGATTTTAGAATGTTTTAATTTTCTTCACATATTTTCAAAAATCATTTTAGTTCAATTAGATGTAAAATAGTGTCACGGCAGTTAACAATAGAGGTAACTCAACTATTAAATCCCTTAAACTGTTGTTTAAAGCCCATAGAAAAATTTTGAAAAAATTCTTATAAACAAAGATCCAAACTTTTCAAAAATTTAATTATATAAAATTTCGTTTTAATAGTTAATCTTAAACTTTCAAAAATCTTAATCCATTGTCATAAGCTAAACAATGGTTACCAGCTAATCACGAACATATCATAACAACCATGATTGGGTTTGTTAGTTAACAATGAAAATGATCTGTTTTTTTTTATTTGACTTTTAGCTACAGAGTATCCAAGTCCAGATTTTGGACAAAACAAAACACAAATTGTATGTAAACAGCGAAAGCTGCAAGATAGGCACAGAAAAGGTTGGAAAATCTTCTACGGCTTTCATTTCAGCATCTGGTAGACTCGTGGTGGTCACAACAAAAAATAAATAAAAAGAGATCTCACGGTCTAGATCAAATCTCATAAAGTGAAAAACAAGTCATGTTTCAACACACGTAATCATAAGTTGGTTATTAACCGTTTACTTTAGGGATACACAATGCCTATTTATACACCAAAAATATCAATTTCTCCTTCTATAATTTTATGCGTCAAATTGTCAATCCCAATCTTTTCTGGTCTTTTTTAGATCCACAAATTTTTGTATTATGTCTCGTTTGTTAATTATACATTTTAGTCAAAAAAAATTTAAAAAGTCATTATAAATTGTCACATCACTCTTTCTACTTTTCTATACATCTTTTCGTAAAAAATCAAAAAATTATTAAAATAGTATGTTTTTAAACGAGACCTTAGTCTTGTACAAGAGTTTCTCCTGCTCCAACAAGAGAAAAAACTGATGAGCACTCAAGGATTTGGTTATTAGAATGGTAAGTTGTGGCGAAACATTTATTTAGGGCTAGTTTGGCATGTTTGAAAAAAGTCAAAAAGTTAAAAAGTCACTATCCTATTTAAGTCACATCATCTTATTTAAGTCACATCACCTCTCTAACATATCACTTCAAACCTAACCCAAACTTAACTCATATTTCACAAAAAGTCAAAAAGTACACTTATTTAGATCATCCCAAATAATCCCTTAACACCAATCGTTTCAATGTACTATTGTTCTATAGCTGAAGTCACAATAAATTGATAAAATCTCAAAATGTCGTTACTCAGGATAAAATAGTTCATCGCATTCGGACTTCTTAGACTCCATTGAATCATAAAGGGTTCGTTTGGCGAGTGAGTTAGGTTTTTGATTTTTTGACTTTTTGATTATTTTAATCTGGGCTTAAATCTCGTTTGAGAAAGATTTTTTGACTTTTTGACTTTTTTAACCTTTTATGAGAGAAAGAATGTAATGATTATGGGTTAGATATGTTGTTTTGTTTTAATAAACTAAAAAATCTATTTTATTTTTTTATGGTTATTCTAACCAAAAAAACTCCAACCTCAACTTCCCAAACAGAGGCAAAATTTATTGTTTGGAACTTTTAATTTCTAATCTTTAGCAATAAATCCACCTAGTCTTATGACGATTGCAATATATAGGAGCTTCTTAGGCTTCGTTTGGAAAGTGTGTTGGCTTTTTGACTTTTTAACTTCTTTGACTATTTTAGCTTTGGGTTAAAAAGTCTAATTTGGGAACGGTTTTTAGCTTTTTTTAGTTTTTTTGACTTCTCTGTGAGAGAAAGAATGTAATAATTATGAGTTAGATGTGATGTTTTATCTTATTAAGTTAAAAACTTATTTTATTTTTTTATTACTATTTTAACCAAAAAATCCTCAAACCTAACTTCCCAAACATAAGCTTATATAGACAAAGCGGAAATTTCAGAACAAACATACTACTGTACAAGTATATGATTCCTACCGTAACTATTACAGTGCCACAGTACAGGCATTACATGAACTTTTTTACAATAATAAAATAAAGTGAATTGGGATGTTCTAAATAAATGTACTTTTTGACTTTTTATGAAATATGGGTTGAGTATGGATTGGGTTTGAAGTGATGTGGTAGAGAGGTGATCTAACTTAAATAAGATGATGTGACTTAAATAAGATAATGATTTTTTAACTTTTTGACTTTTTTAATATATGCCAAACAAGATCACTCTGACATAATACAATAATACAAACATGTTGGTCACTTTGACACAATATGGTGCAATTTATTAAAAATGTTTCTAGTTATTTATTTATTTATTTATTTTTATTTTTTATAAATATTTCATGCAGTTTTTGCTTGTAGTATGTAAGAAAATAACTTAAATAAATTTTAAAAAATTAATTATTTAGAATTTTGATTTTTTTTATTTTAATTATGGGTTAGTTACAAATACATTTCCTAAGATTTGCTTAAAATACGAATTGTCCATTGTGATTCTAGAAATTGCATACCGTCCCTTGACATTTTGAATTTCATAACAATTGGACCATTTTATTAATAAATTATCAAGTTAATTAACAGTTTTTAATAATATCAAAATTTTATTTCAATTAATAATTCAGATAATTTTGTTAATGTAGAGGAGAATAGTTAGAAATTTTATTTTTTCAATTAATTGAATTAAATAAAAAATTGTGATAAGGGAGTATTTATAATTTTCTAAACCACATGAGACAATCTATATTTTAAATAAACTTGAGGGAGTGTATTTATAATTTATCATTTCTTTATTAAGTTAGAACTTGAAGGTTTGTATCAAACAAATCAAAAGACCAAACTTATCTAGCTACCATATTATCTGTTGTTGTAGTGTTGTTGTCTATTTTTGACACTTAAAAAGTTAGAAATGTAATTAAAGCATGTTAGTAAGGATCTGAAAAATCCTTATAGATAATAAATGTCAATTTTATCAGAAGATTGTGTTAGGATCCTCTTAGCCTTAATGAAGAGGATTTTTTGAGATGTGGGTTAGTTTTTGGACTATTTTATCCTGCAGCTAAAAAGCCTCGTTTGGGATAGGATTTTTGGTTTTTTTAACTTTTGTGAAAGAAAAAATAAAATGATTATGATTTGAATGTGATGTTTTGTTTTATTGGGTTAAAAAATTTATTTTATCTTTTTGTGACTAAAAAGCCAAAAAGCCTGGCATGCCAAATGCAGGCTACGTTATGTTGAAAAGATGAACCAATGTTTTCAACTTAAATTTGTAACAGAATGAGAGAGAGAGAGAGAGACTGGACAGAAATTGCAATTAATTAATTGAATAAATAATTACAAAGTGTTACCTTTAGTAAGGGCAATTTTTAAATTTTAAACCAACCAAATTCTGAAATTACAAAATTAATCTACTCCTATAAAATATAAGTGCAATGCATGAAAGTAAAGTGCTAAAATTTAAAAATAAATGAAATTGGCAAAGACGTAAAGTCTGGATTTGGTTGGGAGGCCTTCTTAGTCTTTGCTTTCATCTATTTATAGCCTTCTTCTACCACCTTCGAAGCAGTTGGGTTACGATCTTCTACCTTGATCTCCTTTTTTCTTGCTACTTCTTAGGGCCATGATCTTTTCTTTGTGCGTGTATAACTATTAGCAACTGTCCTCTTGTTAACTTCTTCCTCGTGTGCTTTCCATGCGTGACTTAAGACTTTTAACAATGGCAAACTTGCATTCGCAACTCACGTGAGCTCCTTTGAAAGTAGTACTCTTTCATATCTTGTTATATTCCGTGGAATATCCTTTGTTTGTCATGTGTCATTTTCGAATTGAATGATTTAAATGTGACGCCAATAAGTGTGAATCGAACTTAAGATCTCAATAATTGACTAGCTGGATGCTGTTAATATAAATTGAACTCAAGAATTTTTGTTATTATTATTATTATTTTTTTCTCCTTCTAAAGTACAGATAACAAGTGATCAAGAAGCTCTTTTATGAATAATATAGCAGGGTCACATTGGTAATTTAACACAAGCTCATGCTAGTTGAATAATCTTTTTTTCTCATCAAGGGAGCAGATTCTAAATGGACCCACATGAAAATTAACTATCAAGGGGATAAGAAAGGGTTCTGTAATTTCCCTGTCATCTGTTTCTTCTTCGCACTCTGCCTTGTGACTCTGATTGGTTTCAGAGAATCTATCAAGAGAGAATAGAAAATAAAAGTAAAGAGAAAAGACAAATGGGTTTTTGAATTTGGAGCAAAAGGCCAGACAATCGCATGTGCGCCTGCGATATGCGCCGTTAATGCACTTTAAATCGTTTTCGATAAACAAATTGCAGAAAAAAATAATAACAAAAATGTATAGCATTTGAATTTATATCTGTTTTAATAAGTTATTTTAATTTTTGATTATTTTAATAAATTAAAATTTTTATATTTAGAAAGATAGTTAAATTTTTTTTGTAGTTAAGTGTGATATTTGTAAGAGAAAAAATAAAATGATTATGAATTTAACGTGATATTTTATCTTATTGATTATTTTAACATATTTTGTCATTTTTGTTTAAACAGGATCTTGCATTTGGATTTTGTAATCATATTTTAGGATTGGTTAATGAAAAGTTACGGCCTTGTTTGGTTTAACTCTCAACCAAATTTTTGAAAAAAATTTCTAAAATTTTGTTTGGTTGGAAATTTAAAAAAAAAAAAAAAAAAAAATTCAAAATCACTTTCTCTCTCTTACACATCAATCAATCACTTTTTGTCTCTACTCTCTCATTCTCAATCATTTTTTTTCTCATATACATTTACTCAAATACAACAAAATATTAAATCATCCCAAAATTACATACTCCAAAGTTATTTCCAAAATATACAACCAAATAAACCAAAAAAATTTCTAAATTCTTTCTCCCAAGATTTTTAAAAAAAAATTTATATCCCAAAATCAAACCAAACACACCCGTAGTGTTCAAACTGATAGAACAGCCGTGACTCTTTTTTATAATATAATTTTACTAACAAATTAATATCTTATAATTTTGAAAAAAAAAATAAATAAAGATTAAACATGGTGAGGATGTGGATTAAATTTAAGGAAAATTCTATAGGTGTTTACCATACATATTCTTGGTTATGACTTTTGTATTAATAATTATTACTTATTATGTTGTTAGTTAGGACACATTATAATATTAGTTATATTATTATTTTGGTTATGATTTAAGAATTATTTGATTATATCTCATTTGATATTTGTTTATAACTCAAATTTTTTTTATTTTTTAATTGTAACTCTCATAATACTAAGGCATTTCATTTGTAATAATCAAACTTATAAATAACATAATTAAGGTGCGTACCATAATATTATCCTAAATTTAATTCAATTGAATGTTCTAACTTATTATTATTATCATTATTATCAGTGGTTCGACCACGTGCGTTGAATGTGACATGTGATTTTTCATCGGCTGTTAATATTGTAATTATGTGTGTCTTTTAAATTACTATATGATATGTCTACAAAATATGAAGACCTATATGAGTATGTTGACATGTATTCAAAATACAACTAAGTAAGAAATAAACACATACTCGGTTGAAGAATTTAAATAATAAATGAGAAATTTCATAAATATAAATATTAATGTATAACTAAATTGTTGAGATCACAATCTTATCTTAAATAATAAACAATAAATAGGTCCTTTAAATATATAGTATTATATAATTTTTTTTCTATTAACTTCCCACTTCAAAATTTCATAATCTGTATCTATAATACAATTGAAGATATGAAATTAATTAAACAATTGCACAATTTTGTTTAATAGTCCATCTCAAAATACAAATTCATTGAACCTACTATTGCATATTATTTGCATACTATTGGTGTAAAAACATATTAATATCAATATGTAATATATTTTTGTACATTAAAAGTTGTTGAGTCTCGTTTCTTGCGTCACGAATATCTTGCATAATGAAAAATATAACATTAGTTATTAATATACAATTGCTATACAATTGTTGTGAAAAATTAATATGAAAAGTAAAATTATTGTCGTGATGTAGGTGTATTGCAAAGTCTTGGTTTGTTATTGAAAGTGTTTGTTGTGAACAGTTGTTTATATGACATGTATGTATATATGTATTGAACATAAGTTGCAGTTTTTTCCTAACAAATATAACTATATTACTAAAACGATACATATTAGAAAATTAAAGTATCCGATGGTAATATAGCATTACAGATTGACAATGCACAAATACAGTAACATATACAAATTTACATTTATATTTTCTTATATATATTTATATAGGTAAACATTAACATATATAAGATATCACAAAAGTAATATATGAAATCTTTTACAAAAATATAATACATGTAACAACGAGAAGTTAATTATTTATAATTAAATAATCAGTCAAAATATAAATGTTTATGTTACATTTTTGTGTGTATGTATTAGTTTTTAATTAGATTATTAAATTCACATAAAAATTAAAAGGAATTTATGAATAATTTGTGTAAAATTAGAGATTAATAAAAAAATAAAATAAAAAGAGAATTGTTAGTGTTTAGTTTTGTTTATTTTTTCAAACTTTTGTTTTGAATTATTTAGTTTTCATATTTTCTGTCTTTGACACTTTTTTATTAATAACCTTTTTATTTTCTTTTTTAAATTCACTTGATTTAATACTTTTTTAATTTTTTAATTTTACTGTTAGATTTAGATTCACTTAATTTAAATACACTTAGAAAAAAACAAAAAAATATATATATATAATAAAAAATAGTAAATGTTTGAATTTATAAATTCTTTTTACCAATATTTTACTTTTTAATTCTATTTAGATGATTAGATATTAAATTTTCATGTAAAAATATAATTTAAATATAAAATATGAAGAAATTTCAGTATCTTTAATTAACAAAATTGAGAAAATATGAAAAACCAAAAACTAAAAAACAGATTTAAAAAATAAAACCAACAAAAGTGGTTCTTGTTTAAAATTTTGATATCATATCTTGGTTACTAAAGTAACATGTAAAATATTACCGTTCATAAAATATAATTTAAACAAAAAGAAAGTGTATGAAGATAACTTGTGAATTTTTAATTATTAGATATTAGATTTAGATTTAGATTCACTTAATCTAAATACACTTAGAAAATAATTTTTTATTTATTCTTTATGTGAAAATAATAATAATAATTAAAAAATATAATAATAAAAAATCAGTACATGTTTGAATTTATAAATTTTTTACCAATATTTTACTTTTTAAATCTATTTATATTATTAGAGATTAGATTTTCATGTAAAAGTATAATTTAAATATAAAATATGAAAAACTTTGGTATCTTTAATCACCAAAACTAAGAAAATATGAAAAATCAAAAACTGAAAAACAGATTTAAAAAATAAAACCAACAAAAGTGGTTCCTGTTTAGAATTTTGACGTTATACTTTGGTTATAAAGTATTATGTAAAATATTACAGTTCGTAAAATATAATTAAAAAAAGAAGAAGAAGGAAGTGTATAAAGATAACCTGTAAATTTTTTAGATACAGCATAAATCACTGTTTTAAAAATGTATGTGCATTCCTTTGTGTAGATTCAAACGAATGCATATAACTTTAAGATTCAACCAAAATTATTTACAATGATTTAATCTATGATGGACAATTGTAAATATTATATATATATATATGTATGTACATATATCAGTATAGAAGCAGATACTGAAAATAAGAAAGAGTAATTGTTTTTTTGTTCTTCAATCATCATTAATGTAAAAAATAGAGACAATTTTTTTTTGGATAAAAATGGAGACGGTTTGTTTATATTTATATAGGACTCTTACAAATAAATATATCATTTTTGAGTGTTCAACACCAAAAATAAAGAGATAGTTTATATATGACTCTTACATGATTTTTAGAAAATATAATAGATTTGTGAAGGCAAAATTAAAATTTAAAATAAAAAATAAAAAAACATGACAGATTTTTCATATTTTTATAATAGTTTAGCAGCAGATTAGTCCAAACGCTAATCTATTAAGTTCACAAGTACGTGCATTTGCACTATGACGAAAATAACCTCAATTTACCCAAGCGTGTCTAGAGTTGCAATTTGGACGGGCTTAACCTGAGCAATTCGAACTCAGTTTGAATTTTTTTAGGGCTTGGACAATATATTTTTAAATTCGATACAGGCTTGGTCAAAAATTCAGAAGTCCGAATTAAATTTGGACGGGCTTGGACAAAAACATCAAATAACCCAAGCAACACGAAGCCTGAATTATACATATATAGATATATAAAAATATTAAATATATACATATATATAAATTATTAGCCATTACATGATACTAAAGTAATTTAGATTATTAAATCATATTGAATATATATTATATATACAAATAACATAAAATCTTACTTTTATTTTTTATTTTTTATTTTCACTCATAAATTATAAAGACTACTATAGTGGTATCTCTCTTACATTATATAAATTATTTGTTTTGATAGTATTAATGATTTTCTATATATATAAAAAAATGTAAATATGGTCAAATTTTAATAATTTAATAATGAGCTGCAAATAAAAAAATAAAAAATACAATTTGGGCAATTCGAGCAACTCAGTCAATCCGGGTTAAACTTGAGTCGAGCTTGGGCAGGCAACCTCGGGTTACAATTTGGGTTTGGGCAGGCCTGGACAGATCTCAGTACAATTTAAACTGAGCTTAGACAACCTCCTAACCCGATCAAACCCGCTCGAATTACATCCCTAAGCGTGTCTCTCATTATCCTCCTAATCATATCCTCGTAACAACAAACTTTCTAGAGGTTTTTTTTGTAAGTGTATTTTGCGTTAAAAGTTTAAAATCTCATAAGTTGAATTATGTTATTATGTTTTCAATAAATTTGTACATTATGATTTGCCTTTGAAATCTTTAAAATAAGATTTATGTTGAATATGAAATTTAAAAAAATAATAAAAAATGAGACAGATAGGTGTATCTAATATATATTTATGCACTTTTAAATTAAAAAACAAGACAGATAGGTTTATCTGGCAGTCTATCACTTCAACATATAAATGTTTTAGGGATCTAATTTTTTTGTTCCTAGAAGGGAAAATTTTGTGGTAAAAAATATTTTGAGACTAATTTCTATCGTCGTGAGGGCCATTGCTAAAATATTATCCTGAAAAGTTAAAAAATTGACTTTTAGCAACAAAAATTTAAAATTATCATTAATAAATGTATTTTTAGGCACAAGAAAATTTGCTATAAAAAAATTTACTTTTTGAGACAAAATTTGGTTATGAAAGAATAGTAACTCGTCACTAAATGCCTAATTTCGTCACTAAAAATATAATAATGACCATATTGCAACAAAATTAAAAGTGTCGATTTCAAATTAAAACTATGACAATTAAGTGAAACTTTATTCAAATTAAAAAGACTAATGAGATAATTTACCTAACTCATAAATCATTGTTATTTTATTACAAACTATTGTGATTATGAAATAGATACAACATGCATCTTTTAAAAGTGTGTTTAATAGTTTTTCTATTCACTTTAACTATTTCCCTCTATGTAGATAGTGCAATCTTGAATTCATTATTATTCATGTACGGAGGGGTGTTTGATAATATGATTCAACACTTAAAATTATTAAGTAATAATCAATTAAGTTCGTTTGATAACCATAATTGATATCACTTAAAAATTTAAGTATCTCTTAAAGTGTAAGCTGAAATTTTAAAAAAAAGAAAGAAAAGTAAATCATATAAAATTTACTTAATTCTGACTGAATTTATAAATACCAAACATAAGTATCAATATACACTATTATAAACTCACCACTACTATCACTATTACCACCACTGCTACCATTACCACCATCATCGCTACCGTTGCCACTACCATCACCATCATGCCACCACCACCATTACTATCACCACCTTCATTACAATTGTCATTGTTATAATAAGTACTACTAGTACCATCGCTACAGCTATTACCACCACCACCACCACCATCATTATACCGTCACCACCACTACCACCACCATCATAATATAAAAATTAAAATATACAATTTAAAAATAATAAATTTCAAATTTGATCTTATACATATCAAACAATTTATTTTTAGTTCAACACTTAAATTTTTGTCAAACAAATTTTCATCTTAAAGAATTCAGTATTCAATTTTTAATACTTAATTTTCATTCTTCAATTTTAAGTTTTTAGTTTTATCAAACAGCGCCTAAGCAAATTATGTAATATTACTTTTTATTTGTATTTTTGTAACGGTGAATCATTGAAATTCAAGTTTTGAAAATGCATTTAGAATGTCATCATTATTTATGAATTATCTTTAATAATGATTTATTAATTTAAATAATTATTTATTTAATGTAATCCCGGGTTTGCCTTGCTTGCACCTATTTATAACTTTATATAAAGATTATTTATTTATTTATATTTTTTGTTTTTTGTTTTTTACCTTGTAAAATCTATAAAATATATATACATATATTTTGTGGAGTAATAGAAAAGTAATTTCATTTTCACAGTAATGCAAGTGTCCTGTGTATACGGTTCAAGTCTATTTGTGTGTTTGATGCAAATTTTTTTATGTCAAAATTGCAACCAAAAAAACAAAATCTCATCTATATTATAATTATTTTGTGATGGCCCCCACTATTTGTAATTTGCCCTAAAATCTATGAGTAAAGTGAGAAACAGATGATTACAAAAGGGGTTATTACTTGACAGTGATTTAAGGGGAAAAAAAAGAGTACAAACTCATAGAAAAATTAATAAATTTAATTATGTTATGAAATTAATAAAGAGAAAGTGGGGACCAAAGGTAAATAACAAAGAATTTGGGCTAAGAGATTAATCTATCTTTCACTAATATATTCAACACTTTCGTTGCTCATCAAAAGAGCATACATATAATAATGGAGCCAATACGTGGTAGGAAATCAATGCCCTTGTACCACACAATAATATCTTTTCTACTTCCTCTGCTCATAAAAGAACACGCGTGCGCGCGCGCACACATATTGAACCAATCACTGATTTCACCAAGACCAAACTTCTCTAGAGCTCTCCATTTCTCCATCCTTCTATTATCTTCTTCTATATTCCGTTTGACTTCTTTATTATAATGAAGTAATACTTTTCAATTCCAATTGCATCTCTTTTGATGGTTATCCAAATATTTTACAACGTTTCCTCTTGGATAACCATATACTAAGAATATGCCTTGTTAAAACCTTACTAAGAAAAAGTCAGTAGGAAAAAAACCTTTTGTGAAGGAAAAAAAGTATAATATTCTTGTACGTGATTTGTTTAGATTGCCTTATTAAAACCTTGCTATGGAAAATTCAGTGGGAAAAAAGTTTAGACGAATGAAAAAGAGTATAATCTACAAGTCTGTTGAAATAGATGACTCCCCCTCAATGCTGCATAATAGAGATCTTTATGTCAAAGCATTCCAATATTATGCACCGGCTTCTTGAATGTTACAATTGGTACTGCTTTAGTATATAGATCTGCCAGATTATCATTTGAGCCTATCTGTTGAACATCAATATACCATTCTTTTGGAGTTCATGTGTGTAAAAGCATTTTGGTGAAATGTGTTTGGTCATGTCACTTTTGATATAGCCTCATTTGATCAGTGTGATGCACGCAGCATTATCTTCATATAATATGGTCAAACTATTTTTTGTTCTGCATTTTTCTTGAATATGATGGATTATGGATATAAGCCAAATACATTCTGGACTTGTTTCATGAATTGCAAGTATCTCTGAGTGATTTGAAGAACTAGTAGTCAATGTTTGTTTTACTATTCGCCAAGATATAACAATATTTCCATAGGTAGAAACATATCCTGTTTGTGTTCTGGCTTTATGTGGATCAGAGAGATATCCGGCATCTACATATCCAATTAGTTGCAGTTTTGATTCATTTGAATAAAATAAACTCATATCAGTTGTTCCACGAAAATAACGAAAATATTTGTTTCACTCCATTCCAATGTCTTTGGGTTGATGCAGAATTATATCTTGCTAATAAATTAACTGCAAATGCAATATTTGGCTTTGTACAATTTATAAAATATATAATAGCACTAATTGCATTGAGATATAGTACTTCAGGACCAAGAATTTCTTCACCATCTTCTGTAGGGCGAGAAAACCATTGGAGTATTTAATGAATGAACTTTTTTCATATAAAGGTGCTTCAAGACTTTTTAATTGATGAACAATAATTCCATTTGGCAAATGCTTGATTTGCAAGTCGATACAAAATTTTGTTTTGCTAAGATATTTTATTTCAAATTTTAAATATTCTACAGTTTATGTAAACTCTTCTGGAGTTCCACAAGATTGAAATTATCAACATATATTGCAACAATTGCAAATCTAGATTTTGATTACTTAATAAAAATGCATAGGCAAATGGGATCATTCTTATATCCCTCTTTCAACAGATACTCACTGAGGCGATTGTACCACATGCATCTGGATTGTTTTAACCTGTATAAAACTACCTTGATAGAATAAACACTTCTGGGTTTTGAATTAAATGCTTCAAGCATCTTAAATCCTTTAGGGACTTATATATATATCACTATATGGTGATTCATAAATATGTTGTAACTACATCCATTACATGCATATCTAAATTTTCTATGATTACCAAGCTAATTAGAAATCCAAATGCAATTGCATTCATTACAGGTGAATAAGTTTTCTCATAGTCAATGTTAAGTTGTTGCAAAAAAACCTTGCAGAATAAGTTGCAGATTATATCTAACAATTTCATATTTTTTTTTATTGCACTGTAGCACAAATACCCACTTATATCCAACAATACCCATTTATATCTGATAGGCTGTGTCCAGAGGTTGGACTACAAATCTAAATACTTCACGTTTTTGTAAGTGAGTTTAACTCTGCTTGTATTGCTTCTTTTCACATTGGCCAATTATTTCTACGCCGTCATTCTTTGACGGTTTGTGGTTTATTATCATCATCACTTCTTGTAATGTTTTCACTATGACTTCTGGTAATATCAAGAGCAATTTTAAATGAAAATATATTATCAACAACAATTTGATTTCTATCTCAAATATCTCTTGTACTTATATAATATATTGATATCTCATTATTTTTAAGTACCTTTTCCACTTCAAGGAATAACTCTTTAAAATGTTCCACTTTAGGGGATAACTCTTCAGGAGATTCAACTTCAAGAGATAACTTTCAGGAGATTTTTCTTCTGGAGGTTCTGTTTCAAGAGGTTTATAAGTAGGATATTTGATAGATTTATAATAGTATGTTTTGTGGGTTTAGCCTTTTCAGGAGCACTAAGAATTATGGGTTTAACCTCTTCAAGAGTGTTAGGTATAGTCTCTTTTGGAGCACCTATTCAGGAATGCTAGATATGGTCTCTTCAGGAGTATCAATTGTGACGCCCCAAAATTTGAGGACATCATAATAAGGTTTAAAACTTAAAATCAATTTTCTTAATTAAGAACTTCTAATCATTGTTACCACCAAGTTTGCCATCATCCATTAATTAACAAAATAGAAATTAAAAGCTCTTAAATTACAACTCTAATCAAACTTAAAACTTAGTCTTAGTACATTCATGAAAGAAAAACACAAATATAAAAAGGAAACTAGAGAAAAACTAGAAAACTCAGAAAAATAGTTCATGGGACATGGGCACACTTTAAGCTAACCAAGGCTGAATGTCACTTTCCAAGACCTCAGTGTTTCCTTCAGTTTCTTTAGTACCTGGCATAAAACGCCAAGGCAACGAGAATGCCAATGAACGATGAACTTAATAAGATACTACAATCCGAAATACCCACCTCGATAATAATACTCACAATTAATGAATACTATGTAGTAACAGAGTAACAAGCAACGTTTAATATGCATAACAAGAATGCTATCAGTTGAAATAATAACAAGAGACAATAAGAACAATGGCAAGCGAGAGCAGTATTTCATCATAAGGAAGATGCCAACTTTTCTTTTAAATTTACATAGATTTAGTTTATCAGGTAAGTCTAAGTAACTCCCAGTGGAGCACTATTTCCAGTCAACTGCTAAGCAATGACCATGGGCAATTCTGACTCCCACTTGGTCAAATATTCAAATGTTACTTGCTGTAACTAACAATGATGCCCACACACCAGGGTTACGTACCTGAGTCGTGACATCACGGTCTGCCTCAAGGGAACAGTCTATGTTGTGACATCCGTACCACCAACCTTATATCGCCTATACTGATAAGAGCCGAAATACCTTCCAGTGCCATGTTAGGGTTCGCAACTCGCTTGCACAAGACTCTAAACCGAGCTCACCCCATCACTTTTAAACTTTAAAGCATCGGTTCAATTTCGTGTTTCTTTACTTTGTTGAATTCATATTTTTATGCATGTGCGAGTTTTAGTTTGAAAACCACAGTGACATAAGGTATATATAGCGCAACACAACTATGTATGGCAACCAAACTAAGTATTACAGAATGTCTTAGGAGTCATCACAAAATTTTTTAGAATTTCCCACACTTTTTATTTTTAGCACTAAATGATCGGACTAAAAATAATGAAACTCATACCAAACTAATACCCTTTTAAATAGAGGGGGCGTAGTGTTGAGAAATGAAAGAACCACTATGATAATGATACAGGAAATCAAATCAACCTAATAATGAAATGATACACAAGAATAAGATAAACCTAATAAGGAAAATATAGTCAAAATAATATCTAATAAGGAAATTTTCTCTAACATTAGGAAAGGAGTCTAACTGATGAAGAAAAAATAGGGAATGTTAACAAAAATACAAGTTAATTATATTAAAGTCAAAAGAGGATCTGCAACAACAAATGATCAAGATTTGATTACAATTTTTGATATATATATAGCAACCATAAGGGACAAACCCACGAATACACGGGCAAAGGCAAATCTTTTCTTCTTTCTTTGGCAATATGACAGGACTTTTTCCAGTGGCAGCAGCCCCTTCTGTTAGGAGTCCTACTTCCTCTGGTTTTCCCTATTCTTCATTTCTTCTTTGTCAGGCAAGAGCCATCAAACATACCCAATGGAACCACGGGATTGCCCTTTCTTGGAGAGACTCTTTCCTAGCTCACCCCACATAACTCAAACTCCATGGAAGCTTTCTAGAAAAGCACTGCTCTAGGTGACTCCACAAAGTCTCTTTTTATACTCTATTTACTTTTTTTTAAATTTAGATATGTTTTTGAAATAGCTTCTTTTTTTTTCTTTTTTTGCAATTATGGTTTCTCAAGTATGAGAGAGTATTCAAGTCTCATCTTTTTGGTTGTCCAACAATAGTGTCATGTTATCTTGAACTCAACACTTTCATTCTTCAAAATGAAGGAAGGCTATTCTAGAGCAGCTATACCAAGCCAGTTATTGACATTCTTGGGAAGCTGTCGACAATGCTCGTCTCTGATGATCTCCACAAAAAGTTAAGAAACATTGCTGTCAGCTTCATTAGCATGTCGAGGTCGAGACCTGACTTCCTTTGTTACGTAGAGAAGTTGTCAATCTTGGTAATGAAGTCATGGAGAGAACACCAAGAAGTTGCCTTCTATGAAGAAGCTAAAAAGGTGAGGACTTTACAACCAATTTTAGAGTTTTAGACTCACAATAGTTCTAATTCTTCATTCTTTTTCATGATTTAATGATGTTGATACAAGATACATTGATACCCTTTTATATAGAGGGGGCGTAGTGTTGAGGAATGAAAGAACCACTATGGTAATGATATAGGAAATCAAATCAACCTAATAATGAAATGATACACAAGAATAAGACCAACCTAATAAGGAAAATATAAATACCCTTTTATATAGAGGGGGCGTGGTGTTGAGAAATGAAAGAACCACTATGGTAATGATACAGGAAATCAAATCAACCTAATAATAAAATGATACACATGAATAAGATCAATGTAATAAGGAAAATATAGTCAAAATAGTATCTAATAAGGAAATTTTCTCTAACATTAGGAAAGGAGTATAACTGATGAAGAAGAAATAAGGTATGTTAACAAAAATAAAAGTTAATTATATTAAAGTCAAAAGAGGATCTGCAAGAATAAATGATCAAGATTTGATTACAATTTTTGATATATATATAGCAACCATAAGGGACAAACCCACGAATACAAGGGCAAAGGCAAATCTTTTCTTCTTTCTTTGGCAATATGACAGGACTTTTTCCAGTGGCAGCAGCCCTTCTGTTAGGAGTCCTACTTCCTCTGGTTTTCCCTATTCTTCATTTCTTCTTTGTCAGAGAAGAGCCATCAAACATACCCAATGGAACCATGGGATGGCCCTTTCGTGGAGAGACTCTTTCCTAGCTCACCCCACATAACTCAAACTCCATGGAAACTTTCTAGAAAAGCACTGCTCTAGGTGACTCCACAAAGTCTCTTTTTATAGTCTATTTACTTTGTTTTTAAAAATTAGATATGTTTTTGAAATAGCTTCTTTTTTTTTCTTTTTTTGCAATTATGGTTTCTCAGGTATGAGAGAGTATTCAAGTCTCATCTTTTTGGTTGTCCAACAATAGTGTCATGTGATCTTGAACTCAACACTTTCATTCTTCAAAATGAAGGGAGGCTATTCCATAGCAGCTATCCCAAGCCAATTCTTGACATTCTTGGGAAGCTGTCGATAATGCTCGTCTCTGATGATCTCCACAAAAAGTTGAGAAACATTGCTGTCAGCTTCATTAGCACGTCGAGGTCGAGACCTGACTTCCTTTGTTACGTAGAGAAGTTGTCAATCTTGGTAATGAAGTAATGGAGAGAACACCAAGAAGTTGCCTTCTACGAAGAAGCTAAAAAGGTGAGGACTTTACAACCAATTTTAGAGTTTTAGACTCACAATAGTTCTAATTCTTCATTCTTTTTCATGATTTAATGATGTTGATACAAGATACATTGATACCCTTTTATATAGAGGGGGCGTAGTGCTGAGGAATGAAAGAACCACTATGGTAATGATATAGGAAATCAAATCAACCTAATAATGAAATGATACACAAGAATAAGATCAACCTAATAAGGAAAATATAAATACCCTTTTATATAGAGGGGGCATGGTGTTGAGAAATGAAAGAACCACTATGGTAATGATACAGGAAATCAAATCAACCTAATAATAAAATGATACACAGGAATAAGATCAACCTAATAAGGAAAATATAGTCAAAATAGTATCTAATAAGGAAATTTTCTCTAACAT
Organism: Camellia granthamiana; assembly: GCA_036172215.1. NCBI lineage: Eukaryota > Viridiplantae > Streptophyta > Magnoliopsida > Ericales > Theaceae > Camellia > Camellia granthamiana. The sequence continues at coordinate 62,964,348 of CM069913.1, read as the reverse complement.
TAGGAAATGAGTCTAACTGATAAAGAAAAAAATAAGGAATGTTAACAAAAATACAAGTTAATTATATTAAAGTCAAAAGAGGATTTGCAATAATAAATGATCAAGATTTGATTACAATTTTTGATATATATATAGCAACCGTAAGGGACAGACCTACGAATACAAGAGCAAAGGCAAATCTTTTCTTCTTTCTTTGGCAATATGACAGGACTTTTTCCAGTGGCAGCAGCCCTTCTGTTAGGAGTCCAACATCCTCTGGTTTTCCTTATTCTTTAATTCTTCTTTGTCAGACAAGAGCCATCAAACATACCCACTGGAACCATGGGATTGCCCTTTCTTGGAGAGACTATTTCCTATCTCACCCCACATAACTCAAACTCTATGGAAGCTTTCTAGAAAAGCACTGCTCTAGGCGACTCCACAAAGTCTCTTTTTATAGTCTATTTACTTTGTTTTAAAATTTAGATATGTTTTTGAAATAGCTTCTTTTTTTTTCTTTTTTTGCAATTGTGGTTTCTCAGGTATGAGAGAGTATTCAAGTCTCATCTTTTTGGTTATCCAATAATAGTGTCATGTGATCTTGAACTCAACACTTTCATTCTTCAAAATGAAGGGAGGCTATTCCAGAGCAGCTATCCCAAGCCAGTTCTTGACATTCTTGGGAAGCTGTCGATAATGCTCGTCTCTGATGATCTCCACAAAAAGTTGAGAAACATTGCTGTCAACTTCATTAGCACGTCGAGGTTGAGACCTGACTTCCTTTGTTACGTAAAGAAGTTGTCAATCTTGGTAATGGAGTCATGGAGAGAACACCAAGAAGTTGCCTTCTATGAAGAAGCTAAAAAGGTGAGGACTTTACAACCAACTTTAGAGTTTTAGAGTCACAATAGTTCTAATTCTTCATTCTTTTTCATGATTTAATAATGTTGATACAGGATACATTGATACCCTTTTATATAGAGGGGGCGTAGTGTTGAGGAATAAAAGAACCACTATGTTAATGATATAGGAAATCAAATCAACCTAATAATGAAATGATACACAAGAATAAGATCAACCTAATAAGGAAAATATAAATACCCTTTTATATAGAGGGGGCGTAGTGTTGAGAAATGAAAGAATCACTATGGTAGTGATACAGGAAATCAAATCAACCTAATAATAAAATGATACACAGGAATAAGATCAACCTAATAAGGAAAATATAGTCAAAATAATATCTAATAAGGAAATTTTCTCTAACATTAGGAAATGAGTCTAACTGATGAAGAAAAAATAAGGAACATTAACAAAAATATAAGTTAATTACATTAATGTCAAAATAGGATCTGCAAGAATAAATGATCAAGATTTGATTACAATTTTTGATATATATATATAGCAACCATAAGGGACAAACCCACGTATACAAGGGCAAAGGCAAATCTTTTCTTCTTTCTTTGGCAATATGACACGACTTTTTCCAGTGGCAACAGTCCTTCTGTTAGGAGTCCTACTTCCTCTGGTTTTCCCTATTCTTCAATTCCTCTTTGTCAGACAAGAGCCATCAAACATACCCAATGGAACCATGGGATTGCCCTTTCTTGGAGAGACTCTTTTCTATCTCACCCCACATAACTCAAACTCCATGGAAGCTTTCTAGAAAAGCACTGCTCTAGGTGACTCCATAAAGTTTCTTTTTATAGTCTATTTACTTTGTTTTTAAATTTAGATATGTTTCTGAAATAGCTTCTTTTTTTTCTTTTTTCGCAATTGTGGTTTCTTAGATATGGGAGAGTATTGAAGTCTCATCTTTTAGGTTGTCCAACAATAGTGTCATGTGATCTTGAACTTAACACTTTCCTTCTTCAAAATGAAGGGAGGCTATTCCAGAGCAGCTATCCCAAGCCAGTTCTTGACATTCTTGGGAAGCTGTCGATAATGCTCGTCTCTGATGATCTCCACAAAAAGTTAAAAAACATTGCTGTCAGCTTCATTAGCACGTCGAGGTCGAGACCTGACTTCCTTTGTTATGTAGAGAAGTTGTCAATCTTGGTAATGGAGTCATGGAGAGAACACCAAGAAGTTGCCTTCTACGAAGAAGCTAAAAAGGTGAGGACTTTACAACCAATTTTAGAGTTTTAGACTCACAATAGTTCTAATTCTTCATTCTTTTTCATGATTTAATGATGTTGATACAAGATACATTGATACCCTTTTATATAGAGGGGGCGTAGTGTTGAGGAATGAAAGAACCACTATGTTAATGATATAGGAAATCAAATCAACCTAATAATGAAATGATACACAAGAATAAGATCAACCTAATAAGGAAAATATAAATACCCTTTTATATAGAGGGGGCGTAGTGTTGAGAAATGAAAGAACCACTATGGTAATGATACAGGAAATCAAATCAACCTAATAATAAAATGATACACAAGAATAAGATCAACCTAATAAGGAAAATATAGTCAAAATAATATCTAATAAGGAAATTTTCTCTAACATTAGGAAAGGAATATAACTGATGACGAAAAAAAATAAGGAATGTTAACAAAAATACAAGTTAATTATATTAAAGTCAAAAGAGGATCTGCAACAATAAATGATCAAGATTTGATTACAATTTTTGATATATATATATATAGCAACCATAAGGGACAAACCCACGAATACAAGGGCAAAGGCAAATCTTTTCTTCTTTCTTTGGTAATATGACAGGACTTTTTCCAGTGGCAGCAGCCCTTCTGTTAGGAGTCCTATTTCCTCTGGTTTTCCCTATTCTTCATTTCTTCTTTGTCAGACAAGAGCCATCAAACATACCCATGGAACCATGGGATTGCCCTTTCTTGGAGAGACTCTTTCCTATCTCACCCCACATAACTCAAACTCCATGGAAGCTTTCTAGAAAAGCACTGCTCTAGGTGACTCCACAAAGTCTCTTTTTATAGTCTATTTACTTTGTTTTTAAATTTAGATATGTTTTTGAAATAACTTCTTTTTTTTCTTTTTTTGCAATTGTGGTTTCTCAGGTATGAGAGAGTATTCAAGTCTCATCTTTTTGGTTGTCCAACAATAGTGTCATGCTATCTTGAACTCAACACTTTCATTCTTCGAAATGAAGTGAGGCTATTCCAGAGCAGCTATCCCAAGCCAGTTCTTTACATTCTTGGGAAGTTGTCGATAATGTTCGTCTCTGATGATCTCCACAAAAAGTTGAGAAACATTGCTGTCAGCTTCATTAGCACGTCGAGGTCGAGACCTGACTTCCTTTGTTATGTGGAGAAGTTGTCAATCTTGGTAATCGAGTCATGGAGAGAACACCAAGAAGTTGCCTTCTACGAAGAAGCTAAAAAGGTGAGGACTTTACAACCAATTTTAGAGTTTTAGACTCACAATAGTTCTAATTCTTCATTCTTTTTCATGATTTAATGATGTTGATACAAGATACATTGATACCCTTTTATATAGAGGGGTGGTAGTGCTGAGGAATGAAAGAGCCATTATGGTAATGATATAGGCAATCAAATCAACCTAATAATGAAATGATACACAAGAATAAGATCAACCTAATAAGGAAAATATAAATACCCTTTTATATAGAGGGGGCGTAGTGTTAAGGAATGAAAGAACCATTATGGTAATGATACAGGAAATCAAATGAACCTAATAATAAAATGATGCACAAGAATAAGATCAACCTAATAAGGAAAATATATATACCCTTTTATATAGAGGGGGCGTAGTGTTGAGGAATGAAAAAACCACTATGGTAATGATACATGAAATCAAATCAACCTAATAATGAAATGATACACAAGAATAAGATCAATCTAATAAGGAAAATGTTACGATATTTTAACTGGTACTATTTCATTGAGTTAGGAAAATATTTCAAGAAGAATCCCAGGGCTAAAAATGATTTTAAAATGGAGAAATAAAATTTGGAGCAAAACTGGTTTCTAGGACAGTGAGTTACAGTAACTTCCAGCACAGGTGTTCTATGTTTGAAAAATAAAAAGAGGCCTCAAACGGTGTCAAAAAGAGGTATGGTCAGAATGGCTTGCTAGATATTTGAGTTTAGAACATATTTTCAAAGAGTTTGAAGACTGAAAACCAATGAAAGATGGTCAAATAAATTTTCTAAGAAAATTGGACAGATTATGTCGCATTTTAGTAAAATTGCAATTTCTTCTCTTAGACTTATCCATGTTTTGTGAAATCAGTGACAAATGAAAGATGACTCTTATATCTAACTATCCGAAGTGGTCGTGCAGAAAAATAAAATTTTTAGAGAAAATGGGATCTATTTGAAGTCAATGTTCCTACTGTGTTGTAAGCAACACTTAGAACAAATATTTATTTCCATAAGAAAATGGTGTCCAATGATTTTATAGAAATTTTTCATTGTATAGAACACCTATATATAGTCCTAGTAAAAACAGATTTTTAACACAAGTTATTTGCAATTTATTTGAGCATTTTTCATCTGATAAAATCTGAAACAGTGAAGAAAATATAAGTTTCAAGTATAAGTGAACCAACTTTATCTCATTTTACTCTCATGCAAGATTATTTCAAACAATGGAGAATATTTGAGCACATAAGAAGATAAATTAGTTGCTAAACCATCTAATTTATGTTTGCAGGAAAGAGTAGAAATCATATAATCATGAAATTCTCATTCTATCAAAATGTAAACATGCATTGAGCTATTCTTGCTATGTATGTATTAGCCATGCATACTCTTGTATATATTTAATATATAGATTCAGTAAAAAAATATCTAAGGGAGGATAGAGATCGAGTTTTTCTACCTCAAGAGCTTTTTTACAAACTATTCTTAAGATTAGTTTTGAAATGGTGACCACAAAGCACCCTTTCCTCTTTCTCTTTTTTTCTTTTCTTTTCTCCTTTCTTTTTCTTTTTCCTCAGCCGTGTAATAGTGTTCTATTTGTAGGAGCTTGGAGACAATTTTTTATTTTTCTTTTCTTCTTGACTTGGGAACATTACCTACAATGTACAGGCTTAGGGTGTGGTTGTATGCATACCTTAGCATGCTTTAGCATGCTTGCTCTCAGTAGCCTCCTTCCTCTGTCCAAAAAAAAAAATCTGATTTCATTTTTTTTTTGGGATGTGTGTACAAAAATAAAAATCAATGTATATATATATATATAACCTAGTCACTAGATATTTTACTCCCTAATATCCTCTGATTAATTTAGTTACTATTTATTTAACTCATTTAGTTTCCACAACTGTATTTAGATACAAAAATTTAATCACAGAAAGATAAATAATTTATTTAAAGGAATTTAATATTGGTATTAATTATGATGCTATTAACATTATAATTTAATAATTTAATAATCACTACTAATTAACTTAATATTGTTATTAACAAACTAATTAGTTGTCCAAAAATTCAGGTTCTTACACCAATTGTCCTCTTCCTTCAAGAAACTTTGTCTTTTGCATTGATAGGTCTACCCCACTTCTGGCATGACTTAGATACATTTACAGCTATACCAACAGATTGTCCTTCAGGAACATCAATTCTTGCTGGAGCATTAGCAGCTGGAATATAAGATTTTACTATATTTTTAGTGTCAGTGAAGGCATCCGGTAATTGATTTGCTTATACTTGGCAAATATCAAGATAAGATAACATTGAAATATTTCAACTAATTTCACGTCTAGTTTCCTGCTACGACTTTTCTCTCCCTGATGATGGGAAGACTATTTCATCAAAATGACAATCTTCAAAACATGTTCTAAATCCATTGCATGTTAAGGGTTCAAGATATCTAATAATAGATATACAATCAAAACTAACATAAATTCCAAGTTTACATTGAGGACCCATTTTATTGTGCTAAAGAAGTGCAATAGAAACATATATAACATATCTAAACATTCTAATAAATAACATTTGATGTGTCACGACCTAAACCTGCCCCTATAGATTTAGCATCATAACCGGCCAAATCCTTGGATTACCAAAGGCCTCTGAATAGATTATCATGTAATAAGGGACTGTGGAAGCAAATATAGAAACATACATAGTTCATTGAGCTGTGTAGACATACATGGAACAGATAATTTAAAACCTTGTATATATATGTACATATATGACTTCATATACATCCATCACACCTTGTCATTATTCACAAAGTAGAACAAAAGAACTGGTCACAAAACAACAAAAGTCTTAAGCTTGTGTCTTGGTTTACAAAACTCGACCATTGAACTCTTTCCGGAACCTCCTCAGGAGGCACAATGCTTGGCCGACAAAACAGAGACTCCAGGTCATCAACTCTAAGCCTGGTCATGCGTCTGGTCGCCTACATACATAATATAAATAGTGAGCGAAAGCTTAGTGAATAATAACATAGTAAAGATTTTAATGAATAATGTCCAGTTTCATATGAGATAAGCATGGTCGTATCAAAAAAGAGTCATGTTCATATCATATTCAAATCATGTGTGGTACTTCCATTAGTATTAACATATCACTTTGGTCAAGCATATCAAGTTCCATAAAGGAACCTCCGGTACCGCGTAACATATCTCATACATGGGCAATGGTATTGTTTCCCTTGGGTGAGGGCCTGGCCATGGTATTGTTTTCCCCAGACGAGGGCCTCTGCTAAGGATATCACAAATACATGTCAAAGATATGGATCATCATTCATTAAATCACAAAATAGCCTTTTATATCATTTAGAAACAATTCGTATCATATCATAATGTCCAGAAAGTACTTCATATCAAAACATAGCTTTACTAAGTTATTACTCACAGATAGTTGTACAGATAGCTTGATAGCAACCAGTGGATCAATAGCTCATGGCTCATGACCTACACAAACATAATAGATAAACACACTGAAACACATGCTCGAATCCTACTTAACTTATTTCATTTCATTCTTCGTGTGTTTCTAAATCTTATTCTCATTATTATGTCTTTATATTGGCCTAGGAATGCCTAGGACGCAATGAGGATGCTAAAATGCACTTGAAAACACTTAGTCACATATGTTAAAAACAAGAGCCTTGCTCGAGCGCAACTTCTTTCGCTCGAGCGAATGTTCAAAAATGTGAGAGGTCGCTTAAGCACATTTCTGGTCGCTTGAGCGGTCTGTAAACTTTGCAAAAGTACTGGTTGCTTGATTTTTCCGCTCGACGCATGCTTGATGGTCGCTCAAGCGTAAGACTGAGGTCTTTGCTCGAGCGCAACTTTTGCCGCTCGAGCGGTCTGCAAAACATGAAAACTTATGGGAGCATGCAATTTACGCTCGAGCCAACTTTTGGTCACTCGAGCAAAGGTGCAAAAATAAAGGTAGTCACTCGGGCGCATGATTTGTCGCTTGAGCAAAGGAGGAGAATTCTGGAATTTCCAGATTGCACTCCCAAGCTCAAAACTCGATTTTAACACATCAAAACTCATCCTCTTGGGCTAAAACTCAAGAAAACATTTGGAAATTTGTAGAATATCATGAATTGAAGATCATTTTGCAAAAATCAAGGCCAAAAGCATGTCAATTGTGTAAAATCAAACTTGATGTTTCATGAACATAACATGTGTGAAGGTTCTTGGCTTCAAAGCTTCAAACCTTGTTCAAATGAGGTGTTAAGCACAAAACCATGTTGAATTCTTAAAACAAAAGCAAGAGAAGCACATGCATGTGAGAATTCTTTGAAATCAAACTCAAGTTGTGGTGAAATAAACATGCATGCATGATATGATCTTCTTACCAACTTATTAGCTCAATTCTTGTATTATACAACTTAATTCTCTAGAATTCATGTCCTAAACATCAGAATTGTACAATCTAAGGGTTGAATTCTTACCTAGGCTTTCCAAAGTGGGAGCTAGAGGCTTAATTCTTGAGTCTCTAAGTCCAATGCCTTCACTTCCTAGCAGTTCCTTTAACTTGCACTTAATTCCTCTCCAAAATGACTCTAAGCTCACTCTTCTCACTCACCCTCATATTTGGAGCTCAAAGAAGATGAAATGAAGGTGCAAAATGAACTCATGGAGTCAAATTAGCCTTATATAAGCTCAATTAATGAAACTTAATTAATTTGTGTTAAAGATAACTGATTGGAATCAGTTTATTTTAATTATTTAGTTCCGACTCGAATTTCAATTCAACCTACCATAAAATTCTAAAAATTTCAAATAACACATAAATCAAGTCAATTTCATGATTGGATGTCGATAAGGCCTTCAATTCACAGAACCAAACAGAGACACAAATAGGTACTTTTATGATAGAGAGATACAAATGCAATTACCATACAATTCATGCATTTAACACATGATTTCCTTTTACTTACGTATAATCATGTGTGGGAGCCGAATATCTTTTTTTATGTATTAGAGCCGAATGAATTTGGGGAAAATCAGGATATAGGTTATTCGCTTCCTCCTAGGGGGATTATTGAGCCGAATAGATAAATCAGCCATAGAACCAGTTGAACAAGCAGCCGAGTGGGAATTGGCGTACGACAGAAGGGCCGAATGAGCAATTATGCGATGGACTAAGAGTGGGCCCAACCCTAGGGCCCAGGAGCGAATATAAAATAGAAGAATATCAACTAAAGAGAGGTATGTGAGAATAAACCCAAGAAACTTAAGAGACAAGCAAACTAGAGACATATACTAACTTGTCCGTCGGAGTGCTAATTTCGGCACCCTCGACCGGAGTGTTAATCCCTTTTTCAGGTGGCAATCAGAAGATCAGGAACGTCCTTCAGGATCCAAGAGTATTTTCAAACCATATCTCCATATCATGGATTAATAGTTAATCACGGGTCGGGGTTATTACATGATGGTTGACCCAATATAAGCTATAATGGTGAGTATTCATGTATACAGTTGGTCTAGCATGAACCTATGTTGAAACATGTAATATATTTTTCATAAGCAAAGGTTGAGCCATCAACTGAAGCCATTTAATTATATCTTAAACTACACCATTTTGAGTATGAATATAGGCTGTAGAATGCTTGACATTATACCAACATGTATGCAATAATCATTAAAGTTGTGTTACGAATGAGACTATTTAGTTAATGTATCTATCAAAATCATGAAATAACGAATAGTCCATAATAATATGAATGAGATAGTCTAATAATTAATTTTCCTAGTGAACAGGTCCCATTTGAATTTTCAATAATTCAATGCATCATTATAGATCCTGGATGATCAAGGTAATCATGCCCTAACATGAAACCTTTTTGGATTATAACACTTCTGGTGTATTAAGTTGGAGTAATTCTGGTGTATCTCAATATTTGATTCAATTACTTTTATTGCCGTATAATACAACCCATATGAATATCAAGGAACTTTTTCAAGACCAGCTTTTAGCTAAAAACGGTAAAAGTAGTATATAAATATTATTCTTTACCTTTATTTATGGTTTCAATAACTAATACGACATATATCTTTAAAACTTAACAAATATCTTCTAGATCTGGTAGAATATACTTCATTAATATCAAATTTTGTTCCATTTGACAATCATAATATTGGCTCTTCCAGAGCTTTCAATCAAGTTTGCAGAACCTGAGATTTTACATTAGCTTTTATCATTATCAAATGTTTTTCATTACAAAGAATTATGGGTGTCTTTATACTGTCTACTAAATATAGTATTGAGACTTGTAATCCAGAAGGTAGAAATTCAAGTGAAAAAAGATTTCAATAGTAAAACACTGTTGATGAATAGTAATTTCTTGATAAAATTGCCAAAAAGAATGCACGATGATTAATAATGATGAATAATGAATTACCAGGTGAAATTTGTCAAAAGATGAATATTGATTATTTATGCACAGTAATCACTCTCTTTTTCTAGCAAATTTGTTTACCATGAAATATGCACCATGCATATGCAACATGAATACATGCATACATACATACATCATTCTTGGATCTATTATGTAAACTTTTCCTTTTTTCTCCTGATATCTCAGGATTGTTTCACTTCAGGTGGAATGACATGATATTTTTACTCGAATATTTCTGAACATGTCCCCCATGGATTCTATAATTATTTTTACCTCGGCCACGTCCAAAACCATGACTTCTCCATCCTCTACGACCATGAAATGCAACCTCATTCACTTCAGAAAATGGAGCAGAGCTAGTAAGGCGAGATTGATAATTTTTCAATAAAAGTTGCTTAGTTTGTTTAGACACAAAAAGCCATGAAATCAGGTCATAGTACTTTGTCGATTAATGCTCTTTATATTGCTACTACAGGAGCATATTATCAGCGTGAAAATTTTAACACATATTCTATAGATTGTACTAACTAACTGATTCATAATTTTGCAATTTCAGGTGCAATCAATTATACGGATTTTTTTTTTGGAAGGATTACGGTCTTCTGGTACTTACATTTCTCTTTCAAATTATTCCACAAAATAAATGAATTTGTTACCGTGAGGTACTTAGTTTTAATTTTTCCTGGAGACACTAGCAAACGAATGTTATTGCCTTTGCGTGATCCTGCAAGGATGTTTTATTTTCATTCTTTATGGTATCTCCAAGATTCATTACCTTAGGGTAGATCTCAAAATCAAGAATTCATGATAAGTAATTTTTCCCAAAAATGTCAAGAGGTAAGAATTCTAATTTTGAAAGATTTGACATGTTTATGCACTGTGTACAATAAAAATAATATATTTAGCGTCAGGCGAATATATTAAGAAAAATATAAAATTAATTTTAGAATTTATTTATACTTATCTTGACTGCTCAGTCACTTTTCTTTCTCTGTTGGTCAAAATCTCCTGCTGATAATGTGTTATAAAACTATTAAAGAAAAAGTGAGGACCAAAGGTAAATAACAAAGAATTTGGGCTAAGAGAATAATCTATGTTCCACTAATGTATTCAACACCATCAAAAGTGAATACATATAATAATAGAGCCAATAACAACGTGGTAAAAAATGAACACCCTTATACCACACAATAATATCTTTTCTAACCAATCACCGACTTCACCAAGTTAAACTTCTCTAGAGCTCTCAATTTCTCCATCCTTTTTTTTTTTATCAGAAAAGGGGAGTATATTAATCACCAAACTGGGATACATCTGAATAGAGAAGAGTAACAAAAGAGCTAGGCAAATGAACAGTCTATAAATCAGGTAGAGAGTTGGAAGCTTTGGTTCCTTTATATTCCTTTTGACTTCTTTATTATCATGAAGTAATACTTTTCAATTCCAATTATATCTCTTTTGATTGTTATTCAAATAATTCACAATAAATTATTAATATTTATAAAATTTATCATTAATTTATAATTAATTTTTTCACACTATTGATGTGATATTTTGCCATTACAAAGTGGAGTTTTGAAAAATTAATAAAAAGTAAAATTTTTGACTTTTTTATAGTAAAAAAATAGGGAAGTGATATGACTAAAAAAAATAAAAAAACAAAAAAATTAACATTTTCCTACATTGCCAAAACGCCCCAAAATGGTTTGTAGCTGCAGCTTGATTGAAATACAATTCCGAGAATCCAGGTCCTATCTTTTCAGAATCCACATCTCATTTTCCATGCAGATATTCTTTTCACGGCTCTTGTTATGGTGTGCAATTTACACCTTACACCTTATACTTAAAATTACACCTTATACTTGCACCTTTTTTGAGGTTGCATGTGGTGTGCAACCCCACTTACACCTTACACCTTACATTTACACCTTGCACTTACACCTTATACTTACACTTACACCTTTTGTGAGGTTGCATATGATGTGCAATCGTAAGTGGGTTGCACACTTAAGAAAAGTCCATCACTGTAATATAATGTCCTTTTTTATTTATTAAGATTTAAGGACCACAGTGATCGAAAGATACATGCAGTTAGTACCGGAGTTAAGAAATTAAATGAGAGATAGCATTTATTAATTATAATATTAAAAATATTTATAAAAATATTTTACATAAATTTTTATGATTGACTTTAAGAAAGATAAAAAATAATAATAATAATCAGTGTGTTTGGTTTGAGTTTTTTGAATTAAATTTTTTTAAAATTGAGTTTTTTTATTTTTTTTGTTTTTAGTGAATATTTTTAAAATTTTAAGCATATTTTTTTTACTTTTTTAGATGCATTTTATTTAGATGTATCAAAAAAATAAGATATTTGTGAAAAAATTAATAAATACATAAAAATACGAAAAATATAGTATTTTTTTTGTATTTTTTAAATATTTTTGGTATTTAGTGAATTTTTTTAAAGATTTCTTTTGCAAAAAATATACTAGGTGTGCCTAAAAATTAAAAAAAAATTGCTTAAAATATTAAAAAAAATTCAGTAAAAACAAAAAAAAAAATACGGAAAACAAAAAAAGTAGAATTTTTTGAAAAGTGTTTTTAGAAAATTCAAACCAAACAAAGTGAATGTTATTTGTAATTAGTGTATCATGGATAATATGAAAAAAAGTCATGGATATGAAGTTTTAAAATAAATTATATAATGATAAAGTAATTTTTTATACAAAATATGTGCAAAAATTCATTATAATAGTCATACCACGTCATCATTAATATGTGATATCACCAACTAATAGTAAAGAAACACATGGAGGATGAACCCTACATGTCAAATGTAACTAACAATTCAATAAATTCTATATTTTCATTGAGATTAATTATGTTTGCATGTCAGTAATAATAGACATCATCATTATATTGAAATTTTCGTAGATAATAATATCGTAGTCTCTTTATTTTCAATTAAAACAATAATTATTATTCTTATAATTTTAAAAATATCATTGACGTTTCACTCTAAATAATATTTTTATAATTTTTTTTATTAAAAATATTTTTTTATGCTTGCCACAAAAAGAAAAAAAATAAATAATAAAAAAAAATTCCAAATCTGGGGGGCACGTGACCCCCTTGGACCCTCCTTCCCTCCGCCTTGCTTGCAGTGATATATTTGCTACCCAAATTTAACCCCCCCAAAAAAAAAACCTTGAAAAATAAATAAATTGAAGTACTCATGTTGAAGGCCATGCATGATTTTGCTCTCATTAATCTGCATGTATGACTGACTTTATATTGGCTCATTTAGTACAGTTTTTGAATTTTGATACATTAAAAGATGATAATTAAAATTTCTAAGTCAAAATAATATCTCAATTTTTCAATAATGTAATTTTTTTTAGTTTATTCATGTCATTTTTATTTTATAAACTGTAAATAAAAACTACACTAAAATTTTTACAAACTGTCAAAATTAAGGGTGAAAAAAAAACATAAACACACTCATAAGGTGCACAAATAATAAATTATACATAAATATATATATATATATATATTTTCCTGGTACATTTGTATATGGTACATGAACAACAAGAGTTGAATGGAATTAAGGTGGGGTTTGACAATTTTGTTTTTTTTTTTTTTTAAATCTATTAACCCATGTACAGGCATATTTTTATTTTTATTTTTACTTTTTTTTTTTTTTTTTAAACTTGCTAACTTTTTAATTTTTTTATGGAGATGTCATCCCAAACATATTTTTTTACTTTTGATTTAAAAAAATAAAAAATAAATAATTTAATTGTTGCCAAACGGACCTTGATGAGATTGAAGAGCTTCCTCTTTAAGCTGTGTTTGGTTGAAAGATTTGAGAAAAAATTTGAAAAAGTAAAAGAAAAAGATAGGTAAAATATGAATAAAATATATTTACATTTTATCCAATTTCACACACATTTTCTCTCTACTTTTTTAAAATATCTTTTTAAATTTTTCAACCAAACACAACATTAATAAATAGGAGTATGCACAAAGAGCATGAACCCTACCCACGTGCTAGAATCCTGTTTTTTCTCTGTTTCATATCTGTGAAGAGGAAAGAAGGATGGGCTACTTGTCTTCCTACAATGTACTTTAACAACAAAAATGTTTAAAAACACTAAAAGTAGAGTTCTAATGTGAATTTTGTTTATGTGGTAGTGGGCTTCGTTCAGAAATGATTTGATACACGTGTCTTGTTTTTTTTTTTTTTTTTTTTTTTTTGGTATTTCATATCATATCATTAAAGCTATTGTTAAAGTTCTAAATTTAGAATTATGAATCATTATTCATACTTTAATGGGCTCGGGAATTGTTTTCCAAAACACAAACTAAATATTACTAATTTCCCATATTAAATTCGTTTACCAAAAATAATTCAGTGGTATTTAATGCATTCAATTCTACCAAAGTCTATACGGCCACAACAATAAAAACTAGGAGTACAAATTAGAAACCAAAAAAAAAAAAAAAAAAAAAGAAAGAAATCCATATAAACAAACAACATGTTTATGCATAAAATTTTAAATACTTAAGTCAGACGTCTATTTTTAAAATTTTTAGGCCAATAAATTCAAATTTAAATTTTTTTAGGCTAAAAAGATATTAATCTATCGAGAAGGATACCTATATGTCCGAAACTTACTTATTTATCTATTTGTCCAAATATTATATATTTGTACACTTGCCACCTATTTGTCTAGTAATTTATCCAAATATCACATATATGTACATATATTACTTATTTATTTATCTATTTGTCCACCGTCGCTGCCCAATGTTTTTGGCCACCTCCGACTGCCGTCCGCCATCCACGACAACTTTTCGGCTAATTTTCTAGTGCTAGCGACTTTTTCGGCCACTTTTCAATATTTGTCATTATCATTAAAAAATAAAATAAAAATTAAACATTTAATCAAATAACATATGAGTCCATTAGTGTGAACCTTTCACCCATGAACCTTAGAATTTGTCATATTATTATTATTTTTTAAATTTAATTTGATAAACATGATGAATTTTGCATACATATATAATATTTTTATTTGAATCCATAAAATGAAAAAAAAAAAATGAAAGAAAAGAAAAGAAAAGAAGAATCAACAATTAGTGTTTGTCGTGTCTCGACTTTTATAGTAAATTACAATAATGTATTGTAGTAATGATTAAGTGAGAAATCAAATGTTATGGTAGGCATTATTAAAGAGTAAAGTTACATACTCACATTTGAGATCTCTAAACACACCCATAATGATATAGTAAGGAAGTAGGGCTCGTTCCCTTCCATTGCATAGTTGCGCTAGCAGGTACTATGAGCCCTCTATCTCACGTATCTAACCAGCTCTGGATTACCTTACTACAATGTAGCTCTTCTTATTATTAGTAGTAGCTAATCATCTTGTTATTCTTGTTAAGGAATAGAGTCTAGGATGCTTGTATTCTCATGAGTAGCTTATCATCCATCTATTCTTGCTATATTTGTCAACCCTACTTCACTTCCTTATAGTGCCTTGGCTACTGTCTTTGAAAAACGCTTAATTCTAGGGCATATTAGAGCATTGAATGGACCTCTAGTACCTGACTTATCAGATGGCTTTAACAGGCTTTCTTACTAAAGATAAATAAACATAGAGATGACAAACGAATTCCTCGTCGATTCTTTCCCTCCTTTCTTTTCTCTTGGGTATCTCACTTGGAATGCAAAGCATGATTTTCGATCTTGTACTGATAAATTCGGTAGACTGAACACCATTCGATGAAAAAAAAAAACTACAACAAACAACCTCCATTAACGGACGCTTTCTCTTAGTTATAGTCCTGAACATATAGAAGAAGCAACCTCTATCTAGCTACTAGTAGTGGAGTCGTTTGCTATTTTCAATCAGAGCCTACTAGTTTTGGTAAATATCTCATGCGTTCCCCAACTGGAGACGTCATTTTTGGAGGAGAAACTATTGAGAATTCTCTTCTAGCAAATAGAAAGATCACACAAATTCACGAGATTTTAGGGAGTCATCATGCATACCATATCGAACTTTGTATTGTGGATCACTCCCAGAATCAAGTTAAAGTTTACCAGCGAGAGGAGAGGTAGTATTAGCATTTCCGAAAGGCTAAGCCTAATACCCTCAGTATGGTTCTTGGATTAATGGTGTTAATGTATATATGGTATATATTCCTACATATATTAGATATTGATTTCCTAGATATATTAGGTATTGCCATAGTTAAATCTCTTATAGGATACTCTTTCTCATAGTTAGATTTTTAGTAGAATACTTTTTTCTCAGCCTATATATATACAAGCCTTCTATTGTATAGAGCATATTATTCAACACAATTCATTCAATACAATACATATTATTTCCTCTCTCTCTACCATTCTAACATGGTATCAGAGCTATAGGTTAAGCTCTTGGTATTCTTCGCCTTAGCGGCGAGCATCAACCTTGCATTGGCTGCCCGCTGGACCTTAACCTATTCCGCTGCTATATTTTCCTTTCAGTATCGCTTCGTGGTGATCTCTTCCTCTATCCGCTGGTCTATTCCTACCCCAAATATCAATTTTTTTTTTTTTTTTCCTTCACTCTATTTTTTTTTCTTTGCTTCAACCTCAAATTAGTTTCTATCTTCAAACCTATTTGAGTTTGAGAGGGGGTATTATACCTATATCATGGTGAGTATAGTTATACACCATGCGAACCACCCAAGCCGCCCCCTTTGGCGCACCACCCAAGCCGTCTCCTTTGGCGCACAATCCAAGCTGCTTCCTTTGGCACACAACCCAAGCCGCCTCCTTTGGTGCACAATCCATGTCGCCCCTTGGCGCACTCAGTTATCTGTTGTCATCATCGTTCAATACCACGTCATAAGTTATGTTTGTGCCACGCTTGTTGGTTTAATATCCAGTTCTTTACATCAGTCCGGCATGACTCTTTTAAACTATCTCGACAGTGGTTCTGGTTAGTTTCTACATCGGTCCGGCATGACCCCTTTAAACTGCCTTGGCATTAGTTCTAGCTAGTTTTTATATCGGTCCGACAGGACCATAAACTGTCTCTCGGCATTAGTTCCAGCTAGTTCCTACCATGGTCCGATACAACCATAAACTGTCTCTTGACATTAGTTGCAGCCAATTTTTATATCGGTCCGGCATAACCTTAAATTGTTCTGGCATTAGTTTCAGCCAGTTTCTACAATGGTTCGACACAACTATAAATTGTCTCCTAGCATTAGTTTCGGCCTTTGATCTGTTTCAAGCGCCCTTGCGCTCATGTTTGGATTTTACAATCTATTTCATGTTTTAGGTTTATTTCATGTTTTAGTTTCTCTCTCCAAACTCAAGATGTTATCCTCCTTGAGTTTGATGGGAGATGTTAATGTATATATAGTATATATTTCTACATATATTAGATATTGATTTCCTAGATATATTAGGTATTACCATAGTTGAGTTTCTTATAGGATATTCTTTCTTATAGTTAGATTTCTAGTAGGATACTCTTTCTCAGCCTATATATATAGGCCTTCTATTGTATAGAGCATATTATTCAACACAATTCATTCAATACAATACATATTATTTCTTTTCTCTCTACTATTCTAACAAATAGGTTGTCCATATTTTGAGCCTATTCTCCTATATACCAGTTCTAGTTTGGTGGGTCGTTCCTTTTCTTTGTGTGGTGAATATCTTGAGCTTCACATAGTTGAGTGAGTGACAAATCAAAATTCAACATTTATCATTCTACATTATTGTGAATAAAATTATGAAATTTTTATGAGTTAATTACCTAAAAGTCCTATTTACAAATGTTATGGTAGCTCAGGTCTTATCTAAGTTTTTTAAACCAATAAGTTCTATTTAGTAAAACTGAGAATATTATCAATTTTTTTCCAATTTTTAAAACTAAAAACGTTTTCGATTTTTCATAGTAATGTTTCAGATAATTGTTTCACTAACTGATGAAACAAAACAGAGTATGTGATTAAACGTTTTTGCCCTTCTACTTATTGGTTTGATTCAACTATCCAATAAAACCGAGAACATTATTAGTTTTTTCCAGTTTTAAAACTGAAACATTATTATTTTTTTCAATTTTAAAGTTTTTTTTTTCTTTCCAGTTTTGTACATCAATGTTCCATCATCATACTTTTTTATAGATACAAAATTTTTAGTTTTGTATAAAAAATAATTCAGTTCTTTCAATTTTTGTTCTAAAAAAATTTCAGTGTGTTTGGTTTCAATTTTTTAGATTTAATTTCTATTAAGTTTTTTGTTTTTCATATTATTTTGTTTTTAATGAATATTTTTAAAATTTTAAGTAATCTTTTACTTTTTTAGATGTACATTACTTAGGTGTATCTAAAAAATATTTTAAAAAATCAATAGATATACAAGAATATGAAAAACATACTAAATTCTCGGATTTTTTTTTTTATATTTTTAATATTTAGTGAATTTTTTAAATATTTTTTTCACAAATATTATACTTTTAAATATATTTATGTTATGTGTATCTAAAAATTAAAAAAAATTATTTAGAATATAAAAAAATTCAGTAAAAATAAAAAAAATATGAAAAATAAGAAATTTTGATTTTCTGAAAAGTGAATCCTAAGAATCCAAATCAAAGTGTTTTTTTTTTTTTTTTGCACATAATTTTTTTTTTTATAGTTTTTTTTTTTCAATTTGAAAGTTGTTGTTTTAAATATTCAAAAATCAAAATAAATGTTAAATTATCATGTTCTTTTGTAGATAATCATAAATGATAAATAATCATTATGGAAGGGTAATTCCGACTATTAAAAATTAATAGGACTTGAAGGTCTAAAATTTTTTAGTTAGAACTAAGGTCTCGTTTGGGAACATGCTATTTTAGTAACTTTTTGACTTTTTATAAAAAGATGTGTAAAAAATTAGAGAGAGATGTGACAACTTATAGTCACTTTTTGACTAAAATTTAAGGTTGCCAAACGTATAAATTTATAAATTAAGATTGGTGTGTAAATGTCTCAAATTTTATTAGAATTTTAAGCATTTTTTATTAGGAGTAAGTATGGTCCGGATTGGGATAAAATCATGACCAATCCGTTATTTATGGTTCCTAAAAAATTGGAACTAATTCAATCCGTTTAAATCGTGGAACCAATCCGAACCAATCTATTTAAACACAGATTAGATCGGTTTAGGACTACGGATTCACATAAATAAATAACCAAAAAAAAAATAAAAAATAGAACATTTTAATTTCGTAAAAACATAAACATAGCATCATATTAGTTCCACAATAGCAACATGTCTTTCCATAATAACGACATACTGTTCTAAAATTTAAACAACCATAAGAAAACTGATTTCGCCATCAATATTTAGACCATTACAGATTAAAACTAAAAACTAACAAACAAAAGCAATAAAAGAAGATATTATATATGAGTTTAGATTTGGGTTTAAATTTTATATGGAATAAGGGAAGATACTATGTCAGGAGGGTGTATAATATAAATATAAGCAATTTGTATACAGTCCGGATTGATTCTAATGTGAAACCGTGGGGTTCAATTCGGAATCGATCTATGAATTACGGATTTTTAATTTTTCAATCCGAAACCGAACTATGCATTTAAAAAACTAATCTAAACCTATCGAATTGGACTGAACCAAATTGAATTATGAATTTTATGAATTTCTTACTGTGCCCTATTTTTTATTATTGAAGCATAAAACACAGCAAAAGAAAAGAAAAGGAAAGGAAAGGAAAGAAAGAAAGAACGAGCGAAAGAGAGGAGGGTATTTGCAGGTGGCTGGTTGCATGTGCATGTGCAGGGGGATGATGTGGTTGTGGAAGTTTTCCAACTCCCAGACGAAATACCCACGAGACCCCACTTTGATTTTTGTAGATTTCCCACTCGCTAACCTACAAAACCACACGGTTTCTTCCCTCAAAACCACTCTTCATATCCCCAAATTTGCATTGTTTTTGAATTTTTAAAATATTTGTGAAAAAAATTTAATAAATACAAAAAATATATGAAAATAGATTGATTTTTTTTATTGTATCTAATGAATTTTAAAAGATTTTTTTTTCATAAATTTTATAATTTTTATGTGTATCAAGTTTAAATAGATCTAAAAAGTAAAAAAAAAATCATTAAAATATAAAAAAAATATGGACTAAAAATTTAAAAGTTGATTTTGAAAATTTTAAAACCAAAGAAATGTTTAACACATAATATACAATTATGTCATATAAAGTAAGTTCGACAAAAATGTTACACTCATCTCATATAAAATGATTATATTATATGACTATTTTTTATATAAATGGAAGAGCTATTTTTTATTTATGTATTGTCAGGACAAATGTGGGTTTGTAATAATTAGGGTTGGTTTGGGATGTTGTAAAAAAGTACATTTTTTGACTTATTGGGTTATATGAGTTGGGTTTGGATTGGATTTGATGTGATGTGTTAGAGAAGTGATGTGATTTAAATAAGATGATGTGACTCAAATAGGATAGTAACTTTTTAACTTTTTGTATTATTTAGTTGCCGTTCAACTATCCAATAAAATTGGATCAACGTTATCTTATTAGTTAAACTTTTCACTGTCTTATTAGCTAGAAAATACTGTAAATAATATGACATGATGTTATTTTAACTACAACTTATAATAGTTAGAAAGTCAAAAAATTAATTCTTCTTTTTACTTTGCTGTATATATTTTTATAAATTAAAATAATTAGTTTTAACCAAAAAGCAAAACTTTACTAAAAAAATCAACTATTCTCTCAATTATTTATTTATTTATTTTTTTCACATCTTTTCTTAAAAATTTAAAAGATCACAAAAAAATTTAATTCCAAAAAGGAAAGTATGGAGATCCAGACATAATCACTCAAAATATTCTAGATGAGTGGCTGTGTGGTGGAGATTAAATTTGTGTAATGTATTTATGTATAGAATGAATTTGAATAATAAAAATGATAATTTTAAATAATTTATGAGTAGTTAAGTCTAAATTTGTATTATTACTGATTCTGAAAACAACTAATATTATTCAGTGTGTTTGGTTTCAATTTTCTGAATTCAATTTTTTAAAAATTGAGTTTTTTTGTTTTTGTTTTTGTTTTTTTATTTTTATTTTTAGCGAATATTTTTAAAATGTTAAGCAATTTTTTTTTAAAATTTTTTTAGATACAACTTACTTAGATGTATCTAAGAAGTAAAATATTTTAAAATATTAATAAACATACAAGAATATGAAAAATATATTGAATTCTCGTATTTTATTTATTTATTTTATATTTTTGGTATTTAGTGAATTTTTTAAAGATGTTTTTCATAAATGTTATACTTTTTAAATGTATTTATGTTAGGTATATTTAAAAATAAAAAAATTACTAAAAATATTTTAAAAATTCAATAAAAATTTAAAAAATTGAAAAATAAAAAAATTTAATTTTCTAAAAGATAAATTCTAAAAATCATTCAGTATATTTTCTTCACACTCAACGAACAACTTTAGTGCCCAGGCGGTTGCTTGGTCCCAGCAACAGTAGCCCATCAGTGTCAGTTAGTTGCGACTGTAGCCAAAGCGCCCATCTCAGGCCCCCACTCTAAACTTCTATTTATTCTCCCCCGTTCCCTCCCCCATTTCCTACACTCAAACTTCCTCTTATTCCTCTTCCTGAGTTTTTCTCTCTACCTCTTCCTTTGAAGTCTCACAATCTCACTGTAATCATCTTCTCTCCTTCCCTCCCTCTCCTCTTTCTCACCTTCATTTACATGTCAAAATGAACCAAAATGGTTGAAAAAACCCAGACTGTCCAGTCTTTTAAATGTGCTTCTAGCCTTCTACTTGACATTTCAATATAATGCTAAACATGGCTCTCTTGATTATTTGTGCAGGGAAATGGCTCTCATTGGGTTGTTCTTGGTGGGTTTTCTGTCAATGGTCTCATTTGTTCATGGGTATGGTGGAGGAGGGTGGATCAATGCTCATGCCACCTTCTATGGGGGTGGTGATGCCTCTGGCACAATGGGTATGCACCTTTCCTAGTTAAGCCATGTTTGGATCTCGTTCAATTTCAAGATCCAAACACAGCCTTAGAGTTTTTGCTTTTTGGAGCTATACTCATTTGCTTTTAGCTGATAATAATTTACATAAATTTGTGCAGGAGGGGCTTGTGGGTATGGAAATTTGTACAGCCAAGGGTATGGTACAAACACTGCAGCACTGAGTACAGCTCTGTTCAACAGTGGGTTAAGTTGTGGGTCTTGCTATGAGATTAGGTGTGCGAACGACCCCAAATGGTGCTTGCCTGGCTCCATTGTGGTCACAGCCACTAATTTCTGTCCCCCAAACAATGCCTTGCCAAACAATGCAGGGGGATGGTGTAACCCTCCACAGCAACACTTTGACCTCTCCCAGCCTGTCTTCCAACACATTGCCCAATACAAAGCTGGTATTGTCCCTGTCTCTTACAGAAGGTACGCTTTTGACTGGTTTTTATGGCCTTTGAAAGTTCAATTTCAACTAAAAAAATGGCTGAGTTTATTATGGTGTTTTGATATCAAATTCTTGTTTTAATTTGTTTGGTCTTTGTCAACTATTATTTGGCTAATTATTATGTCTTGTAACTGGACCATGTTTCTTTTCTTTTCTTTTTTTCATTCAGAAACTTCAGACTTTTCCTTTTGGCTTCTCTTGGGCCCTGAGCCTTCATCTTCTTTGGGTCTTGCTACATCCCTCTAAAAAAACCCCCTTAATCCCCCTAATTTCTATATCAAGTAAAAAAAAAAAAAAAACAAGGAAACAGTTGCCTAAAATGAAAATTAAGGGGATTAGGGGGGACAGTTTTAGGGCTCCAAATCATTTTCCATCTTCTTTTGTCTGAGTTTTGAAGTGTAAACCTCCTTAATTTTATGTCCAAAAAAAATCCTTGTTTAATGTCTCTGTCTCCCCTTCAATCCCCTCAACCCAACAAACCATAAATTACACTATGCAGTATTATTCAATTCTTTGGCCCTTAATTTTTAGATTTCTACAATTTAGTCTTTAGAAGTTGTTGTGCATGTTGTCCCCTTGGAACTTTTTGTCAAATACTCCAACCCAAAACAGCATGTGGCACTGAACTCTGAAAGTAAAAAAAAAATACACAGTAACATCGAGGGTTAAAAATGGAAGAAAATACTTAAGGGACAAAAGTGCAAAAGTTTAAGTGCACTAGTCATTTTTTGTCAAAAAACTTGGATGATAATAATTAACTTGACCACTTTGTTAAAAATCCAATCCAATATTTGAGGGATCAAATTGAGAAAATCTATAATTTAAAAGTCAAAGTGAAAATTGAGTAATATATCAAAGGTGAAAAGTGTAACTTTATTTGGGTGGGGGACGAGATTTTGTCTCCCTACAGAGAGATAAGACTACTGGACATCAGCTTTTTTGGGATCTATTATCGCAATCCGATGGCTACTCTTGAGGTTTTTCTTACTGATATGTTGAAGGAATGGGTGACCAACTCTTAACTACTTTCTTTTTTTGGTTTGTCTTTGTAGGGTACCCTGCACGAGAAGGGGAGGCATAAGGTTCACAATCAATGGCCACTCTTACTTCAACTTGGTCCTCATAACCAACGTTGGTGGTGCCGGTGATGTCCACGCAGTGGCCATCAAAGGGTCCAGGACTGGTTGGCAATCAATGTCAAGGAACTGGGGCCAAAACTGGCAGAGCAACGCCTACCTCAACGGACAAAGCCTCTCATTTAAGGTCACCACAAGCGATGGTCGCAGCGTGGTGTCCAACAATGTTGCCCCAGCTAGCTGGTCCTTCGGGCAGACCTTCAGTGGAGGACAGTACCGATAGTTGATAGAGACCCATTCCCTTTGAGTTAAACTTAGTTGTCTGTCTTTAATAGTTGTACCCATATTTTGCTAGGTATATAGATACTATATAGTCACTTAATATTAGTATTGTGACTATTACTAGTATTTTAGTTTATATATATATTGTGGTCAGTCTTGGCCTCTAGGGTGCCAAAAAATGAGAAGGGACTTATTTTAAATGGCCCTTTTATCATTTTTAATTTGATTGTAGGGTACCCTATTAATGGGACCTCTTCTTGTTAAGGCAGGAGGAGAAGGGCAGAGGTGGATTTTAATCACCCGCCAGTACTGAGTGTTTCTTTTGCTCTGTTTGGAGTATGTTTTTATTTTTATTTTTTGTTTGTTTTTTTGGGGCTTGTAAGGTCATATATTTTGTAATCAGATTCTGCTGAGAAAGTGTTTCTGTGATTTGTATGAGAATAAGTTTTACTAGTAATGAAAAAAAAAAAAAAAGAAAAAAAGAAAAAAAGAAAAAAAATGCTATTATATATTAATCAACAACTGGTCTGGTAATTTGGCTATGTTGACCCACAGGTCCTTCCTAGTAAAGTCACTGGTAACAGAGTTATTAAATCAAGAGTAGTACTACTGTAATTTATAAGTTAAATTTACTTTTTGTATCCAAATAAATTTTCTATATTCATCAATCAATTATTTCTTTTATTGAATCTAAAACAGTAAATTTAAAAAATGAACTTCTATGTCCATTTCTTCCACTTGTTATATAGTTCAATGAATGTACTACTATTTTAAATGTGCAATAGAATGCCCTAAAGGCAAAACCAAGGATCATTGGCCCACCAACATTCCCGTTTTTTACAGCCTACTTCAGACTGGTTTATTTATTTATTTTTTGGGGAAATTATAAATAAAAAAATGTTTCATAAAAATGAAAAGTAAAAAAATAATTAAAAATTCATGAAAATTCAACACTCATTTACATAATCGAGTGCATGAATCACTTTATTTTATGAGTTTGTAATTTTTTGTTGACTTCACTTTTTTGATATTTTTTCAAAAAAAAATTAAGGGTTTGACTCTTTTAACAAAATCGATCCTAAATTTTAATTTTGTTAATTTAAATTCTAAGCTTGTTATTTGTTGTCAATGTAAATCATTCAACTATTTCCATCAAGTAAAATTGAGAAAAAATTGTATTTTAATTAAAGTCAACAGAAAATAATATTTTAAACATTTTTAGTACACTTATATTGAGTTTAATTACTAAAATAGCATTTTAAAAATAGGCCGATGATTTATTAGATTGAAAATGAATAATAAAAAAAAAGATGAAGATTTAAATTAATAAAATTAAAAACTCAGAATTTTTTTTCAAGGATTAAACTCTAGTTTTTTTTTTTTTTTTTTAATTTTTTTATTTATAAATTTGAAGAGAATTTTACAACCAAAATAGGGGGGAAAAAAAAAAAAAAAATCTCTGCTTATAATCTAGGAGATACAAAAGGGGTGGCCTAATGAACCTAATTCTAAAGGAGTCTATTAGTTTAAAATAAAAAATTAATTAAATTTTTTTTTAATATACAAAAATGTCATTTGACACATCATTTTGGTAAATAATTTTGTATAAAAATTTTAAAATGTAAAATACAATTTTCATTCTTAGAATTAACCATCCCCATGCATTATTCTCAAAATTGTCTATGCTAAAACAATATATGCTTCTAATTCTAAAAATAATGGACAACTATATTCATGCTGTTTCATCCAATCTAGGATTATGAAAAATAAATAAAAAATGTTTAAAATTTTTAAATGTCACCTCTAAATTTGTCATAAATGATGTGTACGGTTACATATCAGTTGTTAATTTATTCAAAAACTAATCAATTAAGTTGTTGATTTGTTTAGAAATTTACCAATTCAGAGCTAACCTCTTGACACATTCATAAAAGTAAATTTAAAACTTAAAAAAAAAAAAAAAAATACTTAAAAAAATCTAGCCTGGTTTCAAAATATGAAGCACTATGCATTCGTGTCTTCAATAATAGAGTTTTTTGACAATCACATTTATCTGTTCTCTTCAAACAGAAATAAAAAGTTGGAAAATGCTTTGGACCCCAGGGGGGGTGCTGGGGGTCGGCTGTGATTGGCCCAAAAAATTGTTTTTTTTTGTTTTTGTTTTTTTTTGTTTTCAGCAAATGAGAGACTGACACGTCACTGAGGGTGCCACTGGGAGACCCCCACTGGGGGTCGGAAGCATAGCCCTAAAAAGCTTGTTGTTGGTTTTGAGAGTAACAAAACATCTCTAATAGAAAAGACAATTAAAATATTTTAAGTATTTTACCTAATCTATTTACAGAATGGAACTCCAACATTTTGCACCATCAGTTTTTGATTAATTTTATATAAAAAAATGTCATGGCGGGCCCTGAATTTTATAGGGCTATCAAGAGGGGCCCTTATACATATTTATTAAATAAAAAATTTGAATAATATAATAAATAGAAAAATGCACAAGTTATTATTTGTGAGTATTAATACAAAAATTTATTTACATGGATTAAAATAGGAAGAAATCATTACAAGAATTCAAAATAGAAAAATCCAGTTTACAATAAGGAAAAAAATGTAAAGTTACAATACTAAACAAAAATTGAACCAACTACGATAAAGTATCGCTTAAATATTACTCTTCTTGCATTTCTTTTTTTTCCAATTGGGCTAACTTTTTTTATTTGCTTTTAATGTTGGCCTATAACATGTTTGTGTTTGGCCCTTTTTTTTAGTGGGCCTTTGAGAGTGGTAGAGAAATATTATAATAAGAAAGAAAAAAGTGAAGCAGGCTGCAGATCACTTACTTAATTTGAAAATTAGTTTTTTTTTTTTTTTTTGTTTTTTTTTTTGGGCTAACTTTTTTTTATTTGTTTTTAATATTGGCCTATAACATGTTTGTATTTGGACTTTTTTTAGTGGGCCTTTTTTGGTTTGGAGGGCCTTTAATAATAATTGAGCCTTTTTTAAAATTTAATGGTATAAAGGATTTTCAAAATTTGGAGCCCTATTTTGAGCCAAAATTTGGAGTCCTAGGCGCAAGCCTCACTAATCTTAGCTAAGGACTGGCCTGAAAAATGTTAAAAATCTTAAAAATTTTATCAAATATTTCATGAAACTTATATGAAACTATATAATATGAGTCTCACACTCATACAAAACATTTATTAAAAATTTTAATAACATTTTTTAAATCTCTATCATTACTCATTTTATATTTTGAGAATTGTAAAAGCTAAACAAAATAAAGAGAGATAGAAATAAAATTCCAATCTCAAAAAGGTAGAGTACTAACCTCCAATACCTCCAATCCAACAATGCTCTATATAATAATGCTTAAAATTTGAAATTGTTGAATGGAAAATGTTTTGCACCTCGAATAATTTTCCTCCGAATCCCCCGAATCACTGAAACGACGTCGTTTCAGTGATTTTGAATTTTTTTTTTTTTTTTTTTTTTTTTTTTCTGAAACAGAGGGAGAGAGAGAGGAGGAGAGGAAGGCGAGAGAGAGAGAGATGAGAGGAGAGAGGGAAACAGAGAGAGAGAGAGAGGCCCCTCCATCTGTCGATCACTCCGCAGATCGCCGATCGTCGCAGGGAGAAAGAGAAGAGAGGAAGGCGAGAGAGAGAGATGAGAGGAGAGAGGGAAACACAGAGAGAGAGAGAGAGGCCCCTCCATCTGTGGATCACCCCGCAGATCGCCGATCATCGCACGTCCGCCGTCTGCCTTCACCCCGCAGATCGCCGATCGGCGAGAGAGAGAGATGAGAGGAGAGAGAGAGAGGCCCCTCCATCTGTGGATCACCCCGCAGATCGCCGATCATCGCACGTCCGCCGTCTGCCTTCACCCCGCAGATCGCCGATCGTCGCACGTCCGCCGTCTGCCTTCGCCGCTGCCGTCTCCCTTCTTCTTTCTTTCTTCCCCTCTTTCTTCTTCTGCTTCGCATCTTCTCCTTTTTCATTTTCGGGGACTTCGGGGGACCCATTTTCGAGGTCCAAATCGGAACTCTTGTTGAATCAAATTCATTCAGCTTTATAACTTCCACATTTCACGAGGTCAAACAAACGGCGCACATTCTAGGAGGCCTAAATGTGAATGTGGTAGCAACTCGTAGGCATTTTTTTTGAAAAATTCCTCCGGGATTACTTCATACTTTACATGTGTCACTTAGGTCAAGTTTGACATCTTCAAAAAAATTTAAAAAGTCAAAAAGTCACTATTCTATTTAAGTCACATCATCTTATTTAAGTCACATCACCTCTCTAACATATCACTTCAAACTCAACCCAAATCCAACCCAAATCCAACCCATATTTCATAAAAAGTCAAAAAATGCACTTATTTAGTCTTCCCAAACTTGGCCTTAATATTTGTTAATTTATTTAATAAAAAATATTAAAATTTATTATTTTAATCAATAAATATTTAATCAGGAAAATATTTATGGTGTAAAGTCTGGATAAGGAGTTGTTGTTGTGCCTAATTGTTGTGCTTTAATTTGAAGCTTATTATGAACTTATTTTTATAATTTGAACTGTTCATTTTGTAGAGTTCGTTGAGTATTTTAAGCATGTCAAAAATTATATTAATCGAATATCAGTAATCATATGATCGAATTACATCTGATCAATATAATTTTTGATATGCATAAAATACTCAATGAACCCAATAAAACAAACGGTTCGAATCACTAAAAAAAGCTCATAATAAGTCATAAATTGAGGTATAACAGTTATTATTGTGCCTTTGCACAACAATAATCCATACCCGCTAAAGTCTTGAATTGAACTCTCATATAGAGAAAGTTTAATATCTTTTGTGATAATTTATTTATCCTCTATTATGGTCTTATTGTAGACTAGTGGTCTCTCTATAGATGCAAATATTTGTCATACCAATAAATATAGAAGCTAACATTGCCTCTATATGGTGCCTGCCTAACATGGTATGTTGTGCTAGGAGTATAACCGTCACTGTTGTGCATCGATGAGGCCCATTTTTAATCCCATTTGATAATCTGAATTGTTCACCTTTTATATTTAAAATTATATTTATTATTTATTTTAATTTTTTTAAATATAAATATGATTTGATAAAATGACTATTAGTCTTCAATTAATGTCTATATTGTACCCTAACATTGCCTAACATGATATGTTGGGTTGGGAGCACAATGGTCACGATTGTGTCTTCGCTGAGGCCTACTCTAGGTAACACTTCGATAATTTGAATCGATTATTTTTTATATTTAAAATTATATATATTATATATTCTTTTAATAGAAAAGTAATTTGATGAAAGAGCTATTAATATTTAATTAATTTAATTTTTTGCATATATATTATAGGGCATTGAGATGATAAATTCAAAATTAAATTTCTTTGTCCAAAAATACACATGCTGAAATATTCTTTCCATAAAGATAAACTTATGTTAAGTGACCAAACTACCCATTCTTTATTCGTCCGGTGGAGTTACGCTTCTATATTACCTATTCACTCTCTCTCTCTCTCTCTCTCTCTCTCTCTCTATTCTCTTTCATCGTTGAAGACTTCTCCCTCAAGAGCTTCGAAGGTTGAACCATCATCAGAAGCCGCCACTATATCGTTCGATCCGAACAATTTCTGAATCTGAATCCAGCACTGAATCTGAATCAATCTCTCTAGTGTTTCTATCGTAATTGGCGATCTTGTTATTAGTGACCGATCTTTAGTGTTGAAAAATAGAGTTCCCGATCAAGTTAATCTAGTCCTCCTTCTCTGTTGAAAATTTGGTCGGATTTGACTCGACCCATAACCCATGGAGCATCTACATGGGTTGTAGATAATTCACACTATTTAATGAATAAGATAATTAAGAGAATTATCTCTTAGGTGTTTGAGTTGTTGTGGGAGACTGCAATTCGACCTCTATCAGGAGATAATCTCTATATATTTGATATAGAGAGAAATAATAATACGTATTATTATTGGTTTGTGAGTTTACCCGAAAATCTTCTACAAAAAAAGATTTCTCTCTCTATTCTTCCCTATTAGGTCACTATTATAGAACCTAGGGATTTGGAGTGTGGATACAACATTGAGAAACTCTAGTAGCTTCTTAATTGATGACGAAGGGTTTTTCGGATGAGGCTCGTAATTCAAGCATCCGATCCAAACTATTTATGCTTCAGATAATATGATTACCTGCATATTTTCCTTTATTGGTATCAGGGCTATTTTCGCCTCATGATTTGCATGCCATAGATTAGTTTTGTTCATATTTAATCAATATTATCTGTTTTAATATTGTTAAATATTATGGCATGTTGAAAAGGTTTTTTTTGAAGACCCTAGTTCTTATAAAACTCCATTACAGCATATTTTTCATCTTAAAAATCAGCATATATATATATTTTTTGTTTTCAGTAATTGAAATTTACATATTTTGAAATTACTTTTTATGGGCTTTCTATTCACATAAAATGGGTTTTAATCGAAGTTAAATTGAAAAAGTTATAGCTTTTCAAAGTTTTTTGGGTCAAAATCACTGTTTTTGGGAAATTCTGGGAAGGAACAACGATTTTGGAAGTCAAAGATAATGTTGGTAATGTTGGCAATTTTTGTGCACATGTTTGTTTATTTATTTTGTGTTATTAGAGTTAACCCTACAAATGTATTGGTGAAGTGGCATTCCCATGTTATTTTTATTTATTTATTAGAATCAATGTATTAGGATTTTTTTGGGTTGTAATTATTTATTTATTTTTGGATGTATTTTTTCATAGCCATGTAAGGGGATGTGTTTCATTGTCACCAATATATTTCAAGATTGCCTTAACATGTTGCATCATATTACCAACATGGCTTCAAGTGGAGTCCATGTGCAAAATTGTATGGCGCATTTTTTTTGGACTCATATATATATATATATTATGTATGATTTGATGTTGTGGAATTAAGAGATGGTTTTGTCTCTTAAATAATTTTATTCAAAATTAATTAGGTGCCATATTTTAGTTCACATAGGGAGAGATGATTACGAGTTTAGCAAAATTTTCGATCTTCCTATGTAACTGAAAATATTGTATGCCAATTGTGTTTTTGGAATAAATTTTTTTTTTAATTTTAAAAAAAGGTGTGCCAATGTCAAACCCTGTGCAATCAATGTAATGAAATGGCCCCTAAGAATGTTGTTACTCACCTCATGAAAGATGAAATTCAATATTCGCTTAATGAACAAGAAGTCATAGAAAAATTGACCACCCCTAAGATTCGATCTGAAGAAAAGACCACTGCCCAACATAGTTGTGACACGGAGACCCATTAGAATTGGGTCAAAAGAGATCGATGTGAGCGCTATACTATGCTTAGCAACATGCACAATGATCTCACGGGGGAGTTTGAGACAAATCTCATTGCTCATGACATGTGGAATCAATTGAATATTACCTATGAGACCAAACCTGTAATCGAGCTGTATGCTCTTATTTTGAAATTTGAGCAATTTGGGCTTGAAGCGGAGAGCCTAGGGTCGCACCGCAACATTATCCTTGTCACCCAAGCAGGGCAGCATCAGGCATTCATGCCTAAGCGCAACAGACAAGGAAAACGTGGTGGTACAGCTGGTAACCTTGGTCCTAAGAGAGGTAATATGAGAAAGCGCCATCGAGGCAAGCACACTAGAAATAAAAACAAGACCAAAGACAAGTGCTATAACTGTGCAAAGTGAGGTCACTTTGCTCAGGAATGTCTTGCTTGTACGGAAAATGTTTTCTTTTTAATGGTTTATTTATGATAATGATACACGTAAGATTTGAATTTTTCCTCATATTCTTATGTGTCTTATGATAATGATACATTAAATTCTGTTAATTGGCATGCTAGACTTGGTCACATTGGAAAAGATAGAATGACTAGACCTGCTAAACAAGGCTTGTTGGGCCATCTTGCTAATGTAAATCTTCATGTGTGTGAGCCTTGTTTGGCAAAAAAGCTTGTAGGAAGCCTTTTGGAAAGGCACCTAGGGTTTTATATCCTCTAGAGTTAGTTCACTCTGACATTTGAGGACCTATAAATAGAAAGGCATGACATAGCGCTTCTTATTTCCTTACATTTTGTTGATGACTATTCCTGATTCAATTATGTCTATTTGATATCACATCGCTTTGAGGCATTAGATTGCTTCAAGTGCTTTGTTGGAGCACATTGGAAAAAAGAATGCTAGACTTGGTCACATGGAAAAAAAAAAAAAAGATAGAAGGCCTAGTGGGGCGTCTTGACTTGGTCACATTGGAAAAGATAGAATGACTAGACTAACTAAAGAAGGCCTGGTGGGGCATCTTGCTAATGTAAATCTTCATGCGTGTGAGCCTTGTTTGGCAAGAAGGCCTGTAGGAATCCTTTTGGAAAGGTAGTTAGGGCTTTATATCCTTTAGAGTTAGTTCATTCTAACATTTGCGGACCTATAAATGTAAAGGCACACCATAGTGCTTCTTATTTCCTTACATTTTGTTGATGACTATTCGCGATTCAATTATGTCTATTTGATACTGGTCTAGAATCAGACAGATAGGAAATTGAGCATCCTCTGAACAGATTGAAGGCGTGAGTATCTATCACATTAGTTTCAAAGACTGTGTGAGGAAAAAGGGATACACATGCAATTAGCGATTCCAGGCACTTTGTAACAAAATGGTGTAGCAGAGAGACGAAATTGTACTTTACTTGAAATGGTTAGATCAATGATAGCGCAAGCCAACCTCCCTGTATATTTTTTGGGGGATACTCTTATGATTGCTGCCTACATCCTTAATCGTGTGCCTTCAAAGTCAATTCCAACGACTCCATATGAATTATGGAAAGACGCAAAACCTGATTTGGAGCATTTACTGCCTTGGAGTTGTATGGGTTTTGTTCACAGTACTTTTCATAAGCATGGGAAATTAGGCTATAAAGAAAATAAACAAGTGTTTATTAGATACTTAGAATGCTCAAAGGGTTATGTAAAGTATAGTGAACATCTTGATAGTGGAATGATTGAAAGTAAGTCGTAAGATGTCAATTTCATTGAGAATGAATTTTCTAGTATTGGTGAAGTAAAGAAAGATCTTGCGCTATTTGAGTTGCAGGAATCTGAGGAAGTCACACCATCTTTTGGCAAGGGTGGAGAATTAGAGACTCATCCTGAAATCGACGAAGATAGTTGGAGTGATTTACCTTCTAGTGGGAGTATTTCACTAGAAAATGACTCAATAAAACCCAGTTACATAGAGGTGAACGTGGAATCATTCCTCGTCGTCTTATGAGATTGAGAAGAAATCTTTTATGTATGCTCTGTTGGATCTTAATGAGCCTGCTTCTATGAGGAAGCGTTAGTTTCACCGAATGCTATCGAGTGGATGGTAGCTATGAAGGATGAATTGAGTTCTATGGCTCGGAACCAAGTTTGGGAGTTGGTTGACTTTACACCTGAGTGCAAGACCATTGGCAACAAGTGGGTCTTAAAAGTTAAGCACAAGGTTGATGAGTCAAAAGTTCGTCTCATGGTGAAAGACTATACCAAAAGAGAGGGTATTAACATTCTCTCCGGTGGTGAGATTGGCCCTTATTCGCCTAAATTCTATCTATTGTCGCATATTTGGATTTCGAACTTTTCCAAATAGATGTTATGATTGTGTTTCTCAATGGAGAACTGGAGCAGGAGATCTACAGGGATCAACCAGAAGGCCTTAATGTTAATGGACAAGAACGCAAAGTATGCCGACTCAAACGTTTCATTTATGGCCTAAAGCAATTGTTTAGATAATGGTATTTTAGATTCTATAAAAGCCATAGTTTCGATTAGGTTTGAGATGATGGATGTCACGATCCCATTTTGCCCCTAATAGAATGATGTCGTGATGGCCAGTAATCTGAGATTACCAAAGGCCAACTTACAAAGATTTACACAGACAGAGTATACATATGGGGCATACATGTGCGGAAGCAATAAATTTAAACCTAATTAGTCTATAAGAGTTGTGCGTAGATTAAATGAAATGATATACATATTAACATGGTTTTATAGCTTGAATACAAAATAAAATAAACTTAATATTACATCTTGATCAAAAGGCTTCTCAAGCCCAAACATACAAGGAAAATGATCTACAAAGCTAAGAAGCATAATCTTCAAGATGCTACAAAATGTAAACCAAAACATCTTCCAAATAAAGCTTAGGCAACATCGCCTTCTTATTCATCTCTTATATATATATATATAGAGAGAGAAAAGGTGTAGACACCCCATTTTTGACCGCCCTTACGACTTGGACGTCGCCACTTGCACACCTAATGATGAATGTGTGTATGCTTGTTAAGTGCTTGGAAGTCCTCAGCGGAACGCCACAGCTTTGAGTCTTTCAAACCCTACACACCTCTTGCCTTGTCTTTGGACCAAAACCTGAGTTTTTTCAAGCCCGTAGACCCTTGTGACCTGCCAGCCACTACCTTTGGCTACTGGCCACTGATGTGGCCTGTCGGCCAAGATTAGTGGCCTGCCGGCCACAAGTGTGTTTTGCAGATATTTTTCTGCCAGTTGTGCCAGCTGTTGGCACAGATGCATGCACTTTCTTACATGTGTATGTATTGATATTTATGAGGGCGTGTGATGGTTTTCTATATATAGAGGACCTTTCCTCTTGCTTTTAAGGTTAGAAAATTTTGGAGCAAATTATTTTCTCTTTCTACAATTCTCTCTCTCGTGCAAATTTCTTGAACCTTTGCCTATACACTCTGAACCAAACCTTACCATCTTTGAACTGAGGTACTTTTGAGCCCTTTTTGAGTTCTTGAGGGTGTGTTTGTGTTGAATTGTTGCTTGGAAGTTCTCACCTCTTCAAGAGGTATAAGGCTAAATTTGTTTCCTTATTTTGTTTGCTATTTTCTTACTGTTTTCCTATTGTTTTTCTACTATTTTTTGGGCTGTGTAAGCTCTATAATTTTGGGCTGAAACTTGTGGTTTAAGGCTTTAAAAGGTGGAGGGGGTGGTTCACCTCTCTTTCCACCTTACTTCTCTAGCCTTTACCCTTGTGTTTCCCACTTTTACACTATTTTTTTTTTTCAGCTTTTAAATACTAATTTTCAGAGTTATTTCAGTGGCTAAAATTTTGTTTTGAAGTCCAAAATTGGAGGGGTTAGCCTCCCCTCCTTGTGTCTTTCTTACTAATCTAACATGCTCCATGTTTTAGCTTATTGTTCTTGCTTTTTTTTTTTTTTTTGGTCTTAATTCTAGCATGTTTTAGGACTAATTTAGCACTATTTTAGGACTATTTTTAGCTACTCATTGCATTTGAGCTTTGTATTGCATGCTTGTATTGTAATTGTCCTCATAGGTTTGGTGGTTTAGGCCTTAGCCACCAACCTATTTGAGTTGATAGCATTTGTTTATGGTTTTCCATACTTGTTTTCACCTTTAGTCACCACTGCAACCTCCCCCCTTCCTTGGCTTTTGCTTTGCTTTGAAAGTTAGTTCGAACTAATTGCTTATTTTAAGCTTGAGATTGAGGTCTTATGCTTAATGGTTTAATCCCTTTGGGGGGTTCATTACCAATGGCATGACACTTCTCTCATGGCTAAAACCACTCTTGGTTTGATGCTTCTTTCCATTAAAGGATTTAAAATTCATCTTTGGACTTAAATTACTAAGGAATGGTTGGTAATTAAAATGGAGTAATAAAATGAGGATTAAAAGTGATGCAAGATAATAACTTGATTAGGGTTCAACTGGACGTTAATTGAACCCTTAAGTCTTGAATCGTTTCATACTTGTTAGTGATGAAAATGGTTCAAGAGTCATTGTCAACCACTTCCCTTGATCAATCCATGGTAGGGAAGGGGTTTGAGAGTCTTATTTGTTGTATTTATTGAACTTGCACCCTTTGGTTCATAGGCCATCATGCAATGAAATTGCATCCATTGATGGTTTGTGAATCAAGTTTACTACTCCCTTGAGCTGATTGATAATAACGAGGGGTAAGTTGTGCGAACAACCTGTGAGAATACCCTGTGCTTGCTTTGTTTGTTGTCTGTTGCAGCAGGAAGGACCAAGCATCAGTGGCCGGCAAGCCATCATTTGTGGCTGGCAGGCCACCACTTCTAGCCTGCCGACCACCTTTGCAAAATCCACCAGTAGCTTTTTGAAATGAAACAGAGTTGGTTTTGAGGTGAAAAACAGTGCAAATGTCCTAACTGTGCAACAGAGGCTTCCTGGCAATAGAACAGTGGCTTTTTTAGGTGGAAATCCGCGAGCATGCATGAGCACTCTTTGCTCCACAGGGCTATTTTAGTCTAATTACTTAGCTTAGATATTTGTTGTAATTAATTAGTTGTAGCTAGTTATTTAATTTTGTCTTGTAATAATTAATTAGTTAGAATAGTTGTAGACGTCCCCGAATGCATCCCGGGGAAAGGAGTGCGAGTCCCCCCCCCCGTTCTGGTTCGATATTGGGTCACTACAGTTCGAAGGACTCAAAATGTCACGGTTCTAAATCTTGAACCAAAGAGTCCAACTCTGGCAAATCGTTTTGAAGAAAAACTGATTTTTGAAAAGAAGTGCCAAACATGGACTGCTTTGCCAGATTACAGAGTCGCCACCTAAATATTTTTAAAATGGGAAATTTAGGAAACCCTGACTCGGTGCCAAAGGCCACGTGTCCGTCATCACCAAAGTGGTCTTGGCTCGGGAGCTTGGGTACGATCGGGGAAGGTCAGCTATGAGCACCCCCTTTCGCCCGGTCCGAAGACCGGCCTCTACTAACCGTGATATCCGTTTTTGAAAACATTACATGTTCTTATTCCAATTATTTAGCCTAGAATTACTATGTGATGCACACAACACAAAAGTATAGACTAGATCGCCTAACTTGGAAATAAACATTGCATATCCGTTTTGTCTCGAAAAACGTGTTGTTTTTCTTTTGCTACTCGCAAGTAGGCTAAAATGCGGATTTCAATGAGTTGTTCCAACTCAGGCAATCCAATCTCCACCCACAGGCGTTCATGCAGTTATGTCACATAAGCACTTAGCCTCATGGTAAGCATGCTATCATGGCAACACTCACACACATGCGATATGCTAAAGCGTAAAAGTTCACCTAGTACTCCAAGCCAAAACAGAAGCTTATTAGAAATTCATGCATGGACCTAAGCATACTGAAATGTCTAATGCAACACATGCAAAGATGTAATCTAGGCAGGCTCGGCTATCCTAAACATGGCATATGGAATGCTACAAATAACACGTATTCAATTTGGAATTGAAAATACGATGCAGTTTGTATGATGTGCCGAGCCCGATGTATGTCAACAAATGCATGGATGCACGCATGCATTGCATAAGGTATGCTAATTTTAAATATGCCCTAATCTACCATCATAAGCAGGTAAATAAAAGGGAGAAAGAAATGGGGGTTGGAAGACATACACACACTCACACACCCTTATTACAAATATGCCCTCACCCGGAGGGACCAAAAGAATATACAGTCCAAAAATAATACAGTCCAAATACAGAATGAATTAATTATTACAGAAATTTCTAATTATCAAATTAAGTGCTAACATAAGAGAAAGGGGCCTCAGCCCTGCCTCAGGATGCGTGAATGATGCATGTTCGATCCAACTTGCCCGGAAAACCCGTACCGTGCCACTGCTGGTTCTGTTTTCACTGCCCTGCCTCTCCGAAAATTCCCAAAGTTTCAGAATACCTCCCAAATGATCTGAAATACCCCACCGGCTGGGGGAAGAGCTCATCGGCTGCTTTTATTGGCCACCGGCTGCATGTGGGGTTTATCGGCACAAAAACAGTGCCGGTCGGCACAATATACTGCCGACCGGCAGAAATTCCCTGCAGCAGACAGTTTGACAGCAGCAGCAAGACAGCAAAGCATGGCATGGGTTTTGGGGGACATGTAAGCATGGTCATTGCCTCCTATCATGCTTGGGGACTCAAGGAGGCAAGACCCTTGGTTCTTGGGCCACCAATAGTGCATCTTGATGCATGATAGCCCTAAGAACCAAGGTTGCATTTTGATATGAAAATGCATACAACACAAAAATGCTAACTAAGTCCCTATCATGCCACTATCAAGGGCCTTAGTGACATGGAAATTGAGGTGTGCTTTGTCACTCGAAGTACGAACACCCCTCATTTTCCATACTTGGTTTGACACCCCAAACCAAGTGATGAAATGCAACTTATGCAAACATGCAAACATGCCAACATGCAAACGTGCAATCATGGACCATGGGAGCCAAGATGCTAGAATATGCAAGGCATAAAAAAGTCACGCAAAGAGGGACCAATTAAGCATAGAACTAGCATGCGCTCAAGGCTTCATTGACTAAACATGCAACAACCATGAAATAAGCATACAATGGTGGACCAAACACAATGAGGCAGCCCTCAAACTCCTCTAAAACAGTGGCAAAATGTGCCTCAAAACATGATTAAAATGCTACACAAGCATGCTAGCCAATGGACCTAAGTCTAAGGCACCAAAGAGAGTAACTTGACACCACTTACACAACCACTCATGGCATGCATCTAACAACCAAAAACAGACTTTTAGCATGTGAAATGACATCCAAACCCCATATATGGCAGCCCCAAAAATGCATCAAACATGGAAACATGCACAATGCTCATTCCTAGACATACAAGAGCATACCCTTATGGCATGAAATAGGCTACACATACATATATACAAGCATGATTTATGGACTGAAAAATGACCCTAGATGATGCCAAATCATGGGATCAAGACAAGTTAAGCATGCTAGGAGCCAAAACATACAAGGCTTACAAGCCTAAAGTACAAAACAACCATGTTAAGCACACTATTCATGGCAAAATCAGTGGCTCACAGCCCTTATGCATGGTAATATGATGCTAATATCCTCATGGAACCAAGCTACAATATGCAAAGAACATGGCTCAAATGCATGGCATGCTTTTAAGCATAAGGGGACACTACAAAGCAAGCATGAGATACATGTTAAAGGCTATAAATCTAACCTAGAACAGAGATCAAACATGTTCCAAAACACTCAAAACAACTCTGAAATGAAGCCAAAACCGACCATGCACACATGCTACTTTTAGGTCAAAAAAAAAAGGCAAACAAGGGACAAAGGGGAGAGGGGTGTCTCTCCCCTATATGAGACTTGAAACCACCTTCCTCACCACTGAAAACCCACTGGTTTTCAGTGGTGAGAAGGCCAAATCACCAAGTAAGCAAAGCCTTAAGAAAGAGAGGGCTAAAATGGCCAAAGCAAAGCCTAAGAAGGTGAGTTTTCACTCAAATCAAAAGATGACCTTAATGAATGTTCTTGAGCAAGTAAAAACAAGATTTTTTTATGTTATGCACAAAGCTTGAATCACAAAACAAGAGGGGTAGAAACTAGTTGCAAGAATGGGGAATCTAAAGTAAAGTGTTTACCCTTGAAGATCCCTTGAAGAACAAAGGTTCCAACCACTCTCTAGTGATCAAAACCAGCTCAAAACCACAGCAATCAACCTCCCAAGTCTCTCAATCTCGAGCTAAGGTGTAAAGGTGTGTGTAATGGTGCAAAAGTAAGGTAAAATCACACTTTTTGGCCTAAAATCACACACACAAGGATGAGAGAGAGGGAGATATAGATATATATGGATGTATATCAGAGATATAGAGATATATCTCTGGTTTTTGCCTTCAAAAAAATCTAACCTAGCTCAAGGGAGATGAAATGAGCTTATATAGGCAAAATAAAGCCAAGACTTAATGGCTAAGCAAGACCAAAAGGTTCAAGGAAGGGGGCAAAGGGGTCTTGGCTTCTAAGAGAAGCTAAGACAGCTGGCCAAGCTTCTCCAAGAAGCTTGGCCAAAGGTTCAAGCTTCTAGAAGCTTAGGGAGGGCAAAGGTGCAAAGGGTGCAAAATTGCCACACCTTCGCACGGGGGAATGGGATGGTGCATTCCAGCTGGCACAGCTGGCACGCACCATGTCCCAGGGGTTCAAAGGGTGCACACCGGCCGGCCAAAACAGTCACCGGCACAAAAAAGTGCCGGTCGGCAACATATAGTGCCGACCGGCCAAAGTTTTGAGAAAAAAGTGCCGATGGCTAAAAGGGAGTGCCGGTGGAGTGTGGGGGCAGCCGGTGGGATTCAGGGATGGCTCACAAGCCTCCCCCTACCCTCAAATGCGAAAACATACAAGTCTTGGTGCAAAACCAAGCACAGAGCAAGCCGGTTGAGAGGTCCTGAGGTACGACGCGCAGCCGGGACCTCCGGGAACTCAAAACAAACACAATCATGGGTAATCACCGGGTGTTCTAACGGTGACGTTCAAGTCTTGAGGATGGTCAAAAATGGGGTGTCTACAATAGTATATTAATTTATTGTTGTAATAGTTAGTAAAGTAGCTTAGCTAATTTATTCATTTTGTTTTGTAATAGCTAGTTAAGTAGTTTAGCTAGTTAGTTTATTCGGACCCTCTTGCGCGAGGGAAAGCAATTGTAATAATGTGTATGTCTTCCAACCCCACGTCTTTCTCCCTTTTATTTACAAGCTTATGTTGGTTAGTTTAGGGCATCATGTTTTGTTTAGCATCTCTCATGCCTTGCATCCACTTGTCTTGCATGCATTTAGGCTCGACGCATCATTCTAACTTGTATTGTTAGTTAAACACTTCTTTGAATACGTGCTTAGACGGCATGCTATCAAATTGCTTCATATGCCATATTAGTAACCGAGCCTGGTAATTGCATATTGCATGTGTTGCATTAGTCATATTGCATAGTTAGGATCATCCATCTTTCTAACTTTGTCATCTTTTTTGGCTTGGAGTATTAGGTAAGCTTTTACTCATTTTAGCATATTGCATTGTCTATTAGTGTTGCCATGTCAAAGCATGTTCACCATAAGGCTAAGTGCTTAATTGATATATTTTCTTGAATGCTTGTGGATGAAGGCTAATTACTTGAATTGGAATAATTTGAGTAATGTTCATATGCGATCACTTTTTCAAGTGGTACATATTCAAAACAATTTTCAAAACAAACATGAAACCAAAATGTTCCAATTTTGGCAAAACAGTCTATACTTGTGTGTGTGCGCATCACATAGTAATGCTAGCCTAATAATCGGAACAAGAGCATATAATGTACATACGATTCATATCATGATTAGCAGAGGCCGATCTTTGATCGGGCGAGCGGGGGTGCTCAATTCATGACCTTCCCCTCTCGTACCTAAGTTCCCGAATCGAGAGAATCTTGGTGATGACAGACACGTGGCCTTTGGCACAAGTCATGGGTTTCCTAAATTTCCCAAAAACATTTAGGTGGCGACTTTGTATCTGGCAAAGCAGTCAATTTTTGGCATTTTGATTCAAAATCGATTTTCCAAAAGATTTGTCAGATTTGGACTCTTTGATGATTATTTATTTCACATTGCACTTGTGAGATTAGATTCAGAACTGCAGGAGTCCGATACTGTAGGGCTTATTCGTCTTCCGAAAGGGGGCACAAAAAGACGAGCTACAGAACGGTGAGCTGAAAACTCAGTGAATAATACAAGTAATAAAGGTTTGAATGAATGATGCTCGAGATTCTAACAAAACAATACATATCATAGCTTGTAACAAAATCAAAGGATGAATCGAGTTCATCAATCAATGGCTTTCAAAGCTTCAAGGGATGTTTACTAACATCTATATAATACAAAGGATGATATTCATTGTCAAAAAAAGGAATAACTGACACAGAATCGATTAGACAAGCCCACCCGTCGGCGGTAAAGGAAATATCTCAAACAAAGGTACTAGTTGCATTAAAGTCGCCTAGCACATAAGGACCTTTGAAGAATGTCATCAAAACAAACATAATACTTGATACAAAAACTAAGGGATAATTATTTATGCTTGATCAAATACTTTTCCAAAACAAAGCAAAACTTTTATTAAAATATTATAACATAACTTCATTAAAAATACCACTCACAATAGCTCTTTGGTCAAGGGGATTAAGGCAACGATCGAAGACTTACAAGTACATAGCAATTCCATTGAATGCACTTCAAGAAGGTAAGAAGAGATGCTCAAAGATGGTTATGAAATGCAGTCTTAGACAAGCTTAAAATGAGCGAAATAGATCCCGACATTTCTTTCCAAAACCAAGTCGAAACAAAGTAAAAGCATGCTGGTTACAACTAGGTCTTGGAATGGATGTACAGAGATAAGCTGGGCTGAAATGGCCTAGCTAGGTGAACTTAGGAGGTCTTAGCCGAAGTTCCATACCTTTTGGCTAAGTTGTGGTCTTCTTGGCCAAGATGTGGGCTGCCTGCCCAGGATGTTACAAGGTGTCAGAAAAGGTGTGTAGTGGTCGGCTTAGGTGTGCATAGAAGGTAGGCCAAGGTGAGATGCAATACTTGGCCTAGGTGTGAGGTTTGGACAAGAGTGGGTTTCGGTGACCACACTTAGAGAAATGAAGTCTGGGAATCTGGGTTTCCTCTTGAAGAACATGAACATGAAGAACATAA
Organism: Camellia granthamiana; assembly: GCA_036172215.1. NCBI lineage: Eukaryota > Viridiplantae > Streptophyta > Magnoliopsida > Ericales > Theaceae > Camellia > Camellia granthamiana. Next base: position 62,922,084 of record CM069913.1, on the reverse strand, counting down.
ATGCTAAAATCATAAATTCTTATTCAAAATATGAGATTTCATTATATGAGTTCAAAAATGTGGACTTGGGTACCCCTTGAAGATTTCAAGAAAATAAACACAAAAACATGGAACTTAATACGAACTTTTGGATCAAAACAAAGCTTTTTTTTAATAACACAAGAACATCATTGCTCTCTCTAAAACAAAACTTTAAGTCAATGCATGGCTCATGAATTATGCTAGATTATGCAATGTGATCAGATTAATATAAAGAGCAACAAAATTAGATCAAGAATCTAACCTTAAAAAACCAATCCAATGGTTCAAACTCTAATAATTAAGCTTGGTAAATCTAGCTTTTTTACTCTATGAACTTCTTTTTTTTCTTCTTAGAGCTTCTCTCTTTTCAAGATAAAGATATAGCAAAGATATGGGTTCTCAACTACTAATCTAACTTAAACCTACTACTAGGACACGTGGCATCATCTAATTAATCTCCTCAAAAAGGTGCCAGAGTGAAAAGACAAGAGCAGGTCAAAGTATATATAACAAGTAAGGTGGCATGGGCATTCTGACAAGGCAAGGAATCCTGAATCAAAACATAGGCTTTGGACAAGTGAGGTCTTCCGGATCTCGGCTAGGAGGGGTAACACTTGCTCTAGGTATGACACATCTCGGCCTATGTTGTAAAAGTCAAGGAGCAAGATTTCTAGGTGTTGGCTAAGGTGCACAACAAGGCTGCAAGGTTCAAGAATCAAAGATCTCAGATGCCTAGGTGATGCACATCTCGGCCTAGATTTTGCACATCTCGGCCTAGATTTTGCATATCTCGGTCTAGATAATGAACACCTCAGTCTAGATGATGCATACCTCGGCCAAGTTGCAAGGGTGAAGGTAGAAGTCAACCAAGATGGTCCCAAGATGATCCTAGGTGTTGACGCTCAACGGCCTAGTTGTAAGAGGTTCAAGGTGTGACCTAGGTGTGAGGTAACAGATAGATGGCCTAGGTTCAACACACAAAGAAAGGAACAAAGCATGGATCTTATATTTAGACAAAACACAACAACACAAAACAAGACATGCTCCCATACGTAAACAAAATATTAAAGTTCACAAGATGCAAGGCTAACAAACCAAAATCATGTAAATTCTTATGAATATGACTAAGGCAAAATGAGGGTTGTTATAGTCTATCCCCTTTAAAGAAGTTTGGTTCCCAAACTTAAGTTACCTTGCCCCGAAAATAGTTTCAGATATTGGATTTTTATCTCCTCTTCCCTTTCCCATGTAGCATCTTTGTCGCTATGCTCTTTCATGTAATTTTCACCATTGGTATCGACTTGTTCCTCAACATCGAAACATGAAACACATTGTGGACTTGATTTAATTCCGGTGGTAAAGCAAGTCGGTTAACTCTCTCAAGAATTTCAAATGGCCCGATGTAACGAGGCACTAACTTACCATCCTTCCCAAACTTAGAAACTCCTTTCATTGGTGAGACTCTAAAAAATACATGTTCTCCAATCTCAAACTCTAATTATCTTCTTCTTTTGTTGGAATAACTCTTTTGTCGACTCTGAGCGGTTTTGATCCTTTGTTGAATGAGCTTAATCTTCTCAGTTGTCACTTGAACTATCTTGGGACCAATCAATGCTTTATCTCCTACTTCGGTCTAACAAATTGGTGATCTGCACTTTCTCCCATACAAAGCTTCATATGGTGCCATGCCAATGGTGGCTTGGAAACTATTGTTGTAAGCAAATTCTACTAATGGCAAATGGAATTCCCAACTTCCCTTGAAGTCTAATACATATAACCTGAGCATATCTTCAAGTGTCTGAATCATTCTCTCTGTTTGCCCATCAGTTTGAGGATGAAAAGCCTTGCTAAATCTCAACTCGGTTCCTAAAGCTCTTTTTAAACTCTACCAAAATCTAGAAACAAATTTCGGATCTCGGTTTGAAACAATAGACATTGACACCTTATGAAGTCTAATAATCTCATTCATATATAATGAAGCAAGTTTGTTGGTATTAAATGTAGTCTTAACAGGCAAAAAGTGTGTTGACTTAGTTAATCTATCCACTATAACCCAAATTGAATCCATACCCTTTTGTGTCATTGGCAAACCCACAACAAAATCCATGGAGATGTGTTCTCATTTTTACTCGGGAATTGACAAAGGTTGAAGAAGTATGGCTGGCCTTTGATGTTTTGCTTTCACATGTTGACAATACAAACATTGTGATACGAACTCGGCTATTTCTCTTTTCATATTCGGCCACAAAAAAGTTTGTTTCACATCTTGGTACATCTTGGTATTTCCTGGATGAACGGCAAATCTGGAACTATGAGATTCTTTCAAAATTCTCATTTTCAACTCTGGGATGTCGGCCACGCGCAATCTTTCCTCCAACTTTAGTACTTGATTATCAATGGTGTACCCCGATCTCGGATTCGTGATAATCTCATTAACTACCTTCTTTGAAAAATTCATCCTCCATCTGTCTTGTCTTTACTTCCTCAATAACAGTTGGCTTTACTTAAATCATCGTTAAAATTCCCTTATCTTGGTGAAGTACAACATCAATATCTAGGTCTTGCAAATTCCGAAGTATACTCTTCTGCTCAGTGAGTAAACACACTAAACTCCCAATGGATTTTCTACTCAACACATCAACCACTGAGTTAGTTTTTCCTTGGTGATACTGAATCTGCATGTCGTAGTCTTTCAATAACTCAAGCCATCTTCTCTGTCTCATATTCAATTCTTTTTGAGTGAACAAATACTTTAGACTCTTGTGATCTATGAAAACTTAACAAGAAGCTCCATACAAGTAATGACGCTAAATTTTCAAAGAAAATACCATGGTTACTAATTCTAAATCTTGAGTAGGATAATTCCCTTCATGAGGTTTCAACTGACAAGATGCATATGCTATGACCTTACCCCCTTGCATCAATACAGAGCCCAAACCCTTATATGCAACATCACTATAAATTTGAAATTCCTCACTGCCTGATGATAGTACAAGAATTGGTGCTGAGACTAACCTCGTCTTTAGCTCCTGAAAAGATGATTCTCTATCCTCGATCCATTCATATGGCACTCCCTTCTGAGTCAACTGTGTCAATGGCATTGCAATCTTTGAGAAGTCCTTCACAAACTTCTTGTAGTAACTTGCCAAACCTAGAAAACTACAAACCTCAGATACATTAGTTGGTCTCGTCCAACTCACAATGCTAGGATCAATAGAAATGCCCTCTTTATTAATCTTATGACCCAAAAATGAAATGCTTGAAAGCCAAAATTCACACTTGCTAAGCTTGGTATACAATTTTCTATCTCTCCAAATTTGTAAGGAAAGTGTCAAATGATTCTTATGCTTATCTCTACTATTGGAATAAATAAATATATCATCAATAAAAACAACTACAAACTCATCTAAGTATGGCTTAAAGACCCTATTAATCAAATCCATAAATGTAGCAGGAGCATTGGTTACTCCAAAAGGCACTACCAAAAATTCGTAGTGGCCATACCTTGTCCGAAAAGCAGTCTTCTCTACATCCTTGGCTTTAACCTTGAGTTGATGGTAGCCCGACCTGAGATCAATTTTAGAAAAGACTCGTGTTCCCTGTAACTAATCAAACAAATCATCAATCCTCGGCAATGGGTATTTATTCTTAATGGCTACCATATTCAGTTCTTGGTAATCGATGCAAAAGTGAAGTGTGCCATCCTTTTTCTTAACAAATAAAATTGGCTCTCCCCAAGGTAAAGTGCTCGGCATAATGAAGCCTATATCCAACAACTCTTGTAACTGAACTTTAACTCCTTATGCTCCGCTAGGGCCATCCTATAGGGTGTTTTGGAAATAGGTTATGTTCTTGGTATAACATCAACAGTAAATTCTATCTCCCTATCCACCAAATGGCCAGACAAATCATTCGGAAAAACATCGAGAAATTCATTAACAACTGGGATATCATGCAGTTCAATATTTCCATTCAAATTACTTAGTACACTCCACAAATAACCTTGACATCCTTTTTGGATCAACTTAAAAGCTTTCATGGATGAAATCAAGTAAGGTAGGGATATTACTCTTTTACCCCGAAATGTAACCTGGGCTTGGTGCAGGGGTTTAAAAGTGAAACTTTTGGAAACACAATTAATGGATGCATGATTTGCTACTAACCAATCCATTCCCAATATAACATCAAAATGAGTCAAGTTCAACGGCATCAAATTAACTAATAATTCGACATTCTCAATCATAACAACACATGCTCTATAAATAGATGCAACAATCATAGTTCTTTCAAATGGAGTAGACACAGATAATAAATAACTAAAGGGTTCTAGTTCTCTATTTAATTTCTTGCCAAATTTAGTACATAGGAATGAATGTGTAGAACCTGAATCAGTCAATATATATGCATCTTGAGCGCAAATAAGAAGTATACCTGACACTATTGTCTTGGCGCTTAGAATGTCCCCTGGCACTAACGCAAAGACTCTTCCCTGCCTCATCTGTCCTTTCTCGGTATTTTCTTTCTGTGCAGAACCCGAGGTGTTCTCACTTTTCTTACCATCCTTAATCTTTGTCTTGGGACAGTCCTTAACAGTGACCCATCTGATCGTATTCAAAGCATGCTCCAGATGCCCGATGACAAACTCCCCAATGTTGCTTCCCGCAACTTGTGCATGTCGGCCTAGTACCATTTTCCTGATTTGAGTTGCTTGAACTACCCATATTCACCTTTTTCTTGGCATTAAATGGTGCTCGATGATTATCATAATTCTACATCTTTTTATGATTCTCTCCTGAACTCTGATATCTGTTCAAGTTAGCTTCTGCTAGGATGGCTTTGTCTAATGCCTCGACGTAAGTTGGCATGTTGAGCATATTAACCCAGTCTTGTATTGGTCCACGAAGCCCACTCTTAAACTTTATAGCTTTTCTGTATTCGGTATTGACAATGTGAGGTGAATACCTAGACAACCCAGTGAAAATACGATCACATTCAGTTACTATTTTGTTACCCTGTATCAGAGTCTAGAATTCTGTGGTCTTGTGATCTCAGACACTAAAGTGAAAGTTCTTGTCATAAAATAATTCCCAAAATCTAGCCCAAGTCAAACTCAGATTACCATCTCGGATCATCATCCACCACTTACGAGTATCGGCGTCCAGTGTAAATGCTGCCAATGACACCTTCTGGGTGTCAGTGCTAGGAAAGATTTCAAATAACTTCTCCATTTCAAGAACCTATGCTTCTGCCTTCAATGGCTTTATACCCCCTTCAAACCTCGGCGGATTCATTTTCTTAAATTCTTTGATCAAAGTTAACGTGCCATCCCCATATAAAGCTGGCTGTGGAGGCATTTGCGGTACTAGAGGAGGTGGAGGTGGGGGTGGAACTGCATTTCGGCCGTTTGCTTGCTCGGCCTGAGTAGAGGTGGTTCCAGTGTTTTGTTGCCTTGCTTGCCTCAACTCACGGGTCAAACCTTCTACCATCCTTTTTAATTTGTCCAACCTGTCCTAGGAATGATCTCGTCTAATTGGAGGTCTTCCCCTTCTCATAATGCTAAGAGCATGCGAAATGTGACTTTGAAACAAGATGAACAAATAGGCAAGTAGGCAAGTAGCAAATAAACATGCCAGAATAATGTACACCTTGTCAAATAGTAAGCAATATTAAGCAATCTTAACATCATTCTAAGGGAAATCCTATGCTCTTCAGGACCAAGAGTGTGTGAATAAACGTATTATAAGGAACTTGTGCTTTGATACCAATCTGTCATAACCCCATTCTGCTCCTAATAGAATGATGCCGGGATGGCCAGTAATCTAAGATTACTGAAGGCCAACTTACAAAGATTCACACAGACAGAGTATACATATGGGGCATACATGTGCGGAAACAATAATTTTAAATCTAATTAGTCCATAAGAGCTGTGCATAGATTAAATGAAATGACATACATATTAACATGGTTTCACAACTTGAACACAAAATAAAATAAACTTAATATTACATCTTGATCAAAAGGCTACTCAAGCCCAAACATATAAGGTAAATGATCTACAATGCTAAGAAGCATAATCTTCAAGATGCTACAAAACATAAACCAAAACATTTTTCAAATAAAGCTTAGACGACATTGCCTTCTTGTTTATCACCTACATATATATAAGGGAGAGGGGTGAGCTGAAAACTCAGTGAATGATATAAGTAATAAAGGTTTGAATGAATGATACCCGAGATTTTAACAAAACAATACATATCGTCGCTTGTAACAAAATCAAAGGATGAACCAAGTTCATAAATCAAAGGATTCAAGGGATGTTTACTAACATCTACATAATACAAAGGATGACATCCATTGACAAAACAAAGGAATAACCGACCCATAATCGATTAGACAAGCCCACCCATCGATGGTAAAAGAGATATCTCAAAGAAAGGTACTAGTTGCATTAAAGTCCCGTAGCACATAAGGACCTTTCAAGAATGTCATCAAAACAAACATAATACTTGATACAAAAACTAAAGAATAATCATTTATGCTTGATCAAATACTTTTCCAAAACAAGGTAAAGCTTTTATCGAAATATTATAACATAAGTTTATTAAAATACCACTCACAGTAGCTCTTTGATCGAGAGGATTAAGGCAAAGATCCAAGACCTACAAGTACATAGTAATTCCATTGAATGCATTTCAAGAAGGTAAGAAGAGATGCTCAAAGATTGTTCTGAAATGCACTTTCAAACAAGCTTAAAATGAACGACATAGATTCCCGACATTTCTTTCCAAAACCAAGTCAAAACAAAGCAAAACATGTGTTGGGAGTCAAATCATTGTTTTTCCTCTTGGAAAATCATGATGGGTACAAACCAAGTCTCAGAATGGATGCACAGAAATGAGTTGGCTGAAACGACCTCGCTGGGTGAAACTCAAGAGGTCATGGCTGAGGTTCCAACACCTCTTGGCCGAGTTGTGGTCTCCTTGGCCAAGATGTGGGCTGCCCGCCCCGAATGCTACAAGGTGTCGACAAAGGCGTATAGTGGTCGGCCTAGGTGTGGATGCAAGGTAGACTAAGGTGCAAGTGATCATGCAAGGTAGGCTAATGTGAGATGCAATGCTTGGCCTAGATGTGCAGGTCTGGACAAGAGTGGGTCTTGGTGACCACACTTAGGGAAATGAAGTTTGGGAATCTGGTTTTCCTCTTAAAGAACATAAAGAACATAAATACTAAAATCATAAATTCTTATTCAAAATCTGAGATTGCATTATATGTGTTTAAAACATGGACATGGTTACCCATATTTGAAGATTTCAAAAAGAAACACAAAAAATGGAACTTGATACAAACTTTTGGATCAAAACAAAGCTTTTCTTTAAGAACACATGAACATCACTTTCTCTCTCTAAAACAAAACATTAAATGAGTGCATGGCTCATGAATCATGCTAGATCATGCAATGTGATTGAATAAATATAAAGAACAAGAAAATTAGATCAAGAATCTAACCTTAAAACACCAATCCAATGGTTCAAACTCTAATAATCAAGCTTGGTAAATCTAGCTCTCTCACTCTAAGAACTTATTCTTCTTCTTCCTAGAGCTCCACTCTCTTCAAGACAAAGATATAGAAAAGATATGGTTTCTCAACTAGTAATCTGACTTAAACCCACTATTAGGACACATGGCATCATCTAATCAATCTCCTCAAAAAGGTGCTAGAGTGAAAAGACAAGAGTAGGTCAAAGTGTATTATAACAAGTAAGGTGGCATGGGCACTCTGATAAGGCGAGGATCCTGGATCAGAACATAGGCTTCAGACAAGTGAGGTCTTCTTGATCTCAGTTGGGAGGGGTAACACTTGGCCTAGGTATGTGTGGGGAAGTATTTTGCGAATGACACCACGTGGCCGAGGTGGTTCCGAAGATGTTGACTACAGTGCCACGTGGGTGAGTCCTAGTTGTCAAGATGATCGCGGTATCAGCGAGGTTCGGTGTGATAATACTGGGATTATGAGATATTTGGATAGCACAAGAGTCCTACATAAGAGGAGGCTCTTAGTCTGGATAAGGATATGGCTCTTGAGAAGTTTATCCCTACTTAGCCGAGAGTCCGAGATGAGCATTGAGCTTGAGTCCTATGAAGTGAGACTTCTAGAGAACTAGGTCACTGCTAGCTATAAAAGTGAGGGACCCCCGCGGGTCTAAGGTACATTTTTATTTGTGCGTTCAGTACTTGTGTGAGATCTTTGAGAGATTGTTTGACTGACTTGATCGTTGAAGTGCCTTTGGGTGGACGAACCACCATGATATTCTCATTTTCTTGTTGGCAGGTGCTTGGCTTAGTCTATTCTGTTGTGTGCTCTCCAGCTAAGTTCCCTGTGTGGTTGTGTGATCGGAAATCAACACCCACAATTTGGTGCCGTTTATGGGAACTTAGTATAGAATAGATGGCCAACAATGGGCAATGAGAGAGGATCGGGAATGATCTTTACAGTGAGGAGGAGGAACATATGGGTCCTAATATTGAAGTAGGGAACAATAACGAAGAAGTATAAGGGGTCGACGTCGGGGCCAACATTGCCACCAAGGGCTGAGGTGTGAACAAGAAGGGTAGTTGAGATGAATACTACCACAAAGGCGATCTCCAAGTATGGTAGGATAGGTGCCTGAGAAGGAATGAAGAATTGAAGGACATGGCGAACAAGTTGATAGACTTGCAGAAAGTAGTCAACTTCATGATGCAAAACAACGTGATGCAGCCGGGGTTTCCTTTACAAGATACACTAGCACCAGTTGCCAAGGTCGGTGTCTAGAAGAAAGGACAAAAGACAGTACCCATTATCCTATAGCATGCAAAGGGACAAGAAAATTGACATCGGCAACCCCGATATGCCAGACGGACAGAGTCTGTGTGAGAGTCACAAAGAACATCACGGACCAAAGGGACCTATGTAAGGGGATCTCGATAGATCCAAGGGCAAGACCTTTGTTTTGATGATGTAGTGGACGAAGAGAAGTCTAAGAGAATGCACCCTTACACCGGAAGTAGTGCACCGAAAAGACTGAAGTCGATTGATAGCCGAGCTCCCGAACGAATGAAAGAGGACTTGAGAGATTACCTCCAAAAAAAAAGACACAATGCCGAGATCATATCAAACATCTAGCCGAAGATGCCATTCTCGGTGAAGTTAGATGCTTTTGAAGCATCGAAGAGGTTCAACATGCCGAGGTTTCAAGTTTATGATGGTAAGTCTGACCCGAACTTTTATGTCGGCTTATATTTAAATTCAATGGCTTTGTGGAGTGGGAATGAGCAACTATTATCCAAAGTATTCCCGTCGTCGTTCGGAGAAATAACATCAGATTGGTTCCATAAACTCCCGAAAGGATGCGTGAAGAGTTGGGAAGGCCTAGCCGAAATGTTTGTGGCCAGGTTTGTTACGAACAAGTTGCAGTCACTAAAGGTAGACTCCTTACTAACTTTGAAGATCAGCGATGGCGAAGGTCTCAGGGCCTACGCCAAGAGGTATTATAAGGTCTACAATCGGATTTTGGCTTGTAACCAGGAATTCGTAGTTGGGTCTTTTAAGAATGGCTTGGAAGATGATTGCCCACTCCAGCAGTCGCTTGTAAAGACACTCCTGAAGAACATGGAGGAGTTAATGGCACGGATACAAAAATGTGCCAGGGCAGACGAAGACAAGAAGGGAAAGAAGATACCAAAACAAGAAAGGAGAAACAGTTCACCGACGCGAGGCTGAGGGAATACCAGACAGACTGGAGTTGGGGTTGAGATCCATGCAGATAGTAAGTATGGCCATCACGATCCCCGTCTATAAGGTCTTGGAGAGAATCAGGAACCAACCATACTACAGGGCACCATAGAGGGTCTCGGGGGATTTCATGGGCAGGAATCCTGGGAAATGTTGTGCCTACCATGAAGAAGACGAGCACATGACACAGGGGTGCCAGGCTCTAAAGTCGCACCTAGAAGATTTTTTCAAATAGGGACACCTGAGAGACCTAATTAATGAAGCAAAAACAAGAGAGAAGCAGGCACAACTGACCCATGCGCCGGCACCACTGCCACCACCACTACCACCACTACAAGTAGAGGGGGCACGGATCATCAATGTGATTCACTCGAAGGTCAACGAGAACGAAGTTTAAGGGGAGACTCAGAGGGTAAGGCATCTGTAACATGTCTACTAGGTCCAGCAGAAAAAACCCAAGACAAGTGGACATCAGGGGCCAATGATATCTTTCACCAAAGAGGACCTAGACATGGTTCAGCACCCACACAACGATGTATTGGTGGTGACATTGAAGGTTGGAGATTGCCAAGTGAGGCACATCTTGATTGATCAAGGCAACTCTTGTGACATCATGTATGTCAGATGTCACAAAGAGCTTGGCTTACACAAGGATGATCTGGAGCAATCTGATAGCCCTATGGTCGGATTCAATGGGACGCTGACATGGCCTCCAGGAGCCACAAGCCTAGAGGTGCATGTAGGAAACAAGAAGGTAATTACAGAATTTACCATAATAGATAACCCCTCCCTATACAAGATCATTCTGGGAAGACCTTGGTTGTATGCAATGATGGCTGTTCCCTCAACTCTGCACCAACTATTGCGATTCCCAACTGAACAGGGGATTGAGGAAGTAAGGGAAGACTAAGTACAGGAGAAAAATTGCTCCATGGCAGCAATGAAGTACACCTGTAGTGTAAGGGAAGCAGAGACAGTAGAGATTGAAAGCGAAGACCACGAGGTCTCAGATGATGTCGACAAAGAGCCAGTCGACAAGAGCGAAGAGCCCTTAAAAAAGGTTCTTGTACAAGAAGGCGATGAAAAGCAATTCTTCCTCCTCGGCTCTAGTTTAGCCGAGGAAGAAGAAAGGAAACTGGAGGTCTTTCTGAGAGAAAACATAGAAGTGTTCGCTTGGATACCCCATGATATGCCAGGGATAGTTACCATGGACAGGACGGCCAAGCCGGTGATCTAGAGAGCAAGCAGACCAACTTCGGTCCATGTGCAAGCAGTAGAAGAGGATGTGAAAAAGCTGCTAGAGGCACAAGCGATCCAGGAAGTAAATTACCCCATCTGGCTGTCCGATACAGTGGTGGTAAAGAAGAAGAATAACAAGTGGAGGGTGTGTGTAGACTTCACTATCCAGAACAAAGTGTGCCTGAAGGACTTCTTTCCCCTGCCTAAGATTGATCAACTTGTTGACTCCACATCAGGGCATGGAAGAATGAGCTTTCTGGATGCCTACATGGGGTACCACCAGATAGCAATGTATGCCCCAAATGAAGAGAAGACGACATTCATCACCCTGTAGACTGCCCGGAACTCCGCTCGCGCGCGAGGGCTCGAATCGTGGTTCTTAACTACTACAGTTCGGACTCGTGTCACGGTTCTAAATCTAATCTCACAAAGTGCAATGTAAGACTGATAAATCACCAAAGAGTCCAAATCCGGCAAATCATTTTGGAAAATCAATTTTAATCAAAAAGCGCCAAACATGTACTGCTTTGCCAGATTTCAGAGTCGCCACCTAAATATTTTGTTTTGGGGAAATTTAGGAAACCCTGACTCGTGCCTAAGGCCACGTGTCAGTCATCACCAAAGTTGCCTCGGCTCGGGAACTTGGGTACGAGAGGGGAAGGTCATGCAATGAGCACCCCCGCTCGCCTGATCGGCCTTTACTAACATGATATTTTGTTTTTGAAAACACATGTATTCTTATTCCGATTCATTAGCTAGCTTTACTACGTAATGCGCACAGCATACAAGTATAGACTAGATCGCCTAAATTGGAACAAAACATCTCATGTTTGTTTGAAAATGGTTTGAAGGTGCTACTCGCAAGTAGGCTAAGACGTGGATTTTGCCACCCTCAAGTGGGGTTAGAAAACAAGATTTTGCCATTTCGCAAAGTGGGCTTAAAACTCGCATTTCGATGAATTGTTCCAATTCAAGCAATCCAACCTTCATCCACCGACATTCAGGCAGTTAAACAGTTAAGCAGTTAGCCTCATGGCAAGTATGCTATACATGGCAACGTGCACATCTCATGCAGTATGCTAAAGCGTAAACACTCACAGTGTACTCCGAGCCAAAAAAGAAGGTAGTTAGTAATCAATGCATGATCCTAGCTATGTCAAGATGGCTAATGCAACACATACAAAATGTACTAAAAATAGGCTCGCTATTCTAAGATGGCATATGAAATGCAACTTGATAACATGCTATTGAACACGTATTCAAGTAAATGTATTGAAATACAATGCGGTTTGTATGATGCGCCGAGTCCGTTGCATGCAAGACAGATGGATGAATACAAACATGCAAGCATGAGGATGCTAATCAAAATATGACCTAGAACTAACCATCGTAAGCGGTTAAGTAAAAGGGAGAAAGACGTGGGGTTGGAAGACATTCACACACTCACACACACTTATTACAAAATTCGCCCTCTGACGGAGGGTCCAAATAAATCAACTAACTAGCTATGCTAAGCTAATTAATTACAAACCGAAACTAATTAACTAACAAGCTAATTAATTATTACAATCCAAATTGAAACAAATAGCTATGCTAAGCTAATAAAAATATTACAAAACAAATCAAATGACTAGTTTACACGAACTAATCATAAATAAAGAAATGGCCTCGCGGGCAAGGAAGAGATGCATGCTCGGTCAGCTTTGCTCGGAAATCCACTACCGTGCCTCATGTTGCCTCTGTTTGCACACTTCTGTACTTCTGAAAATTGTGCCAATTTCCAATATGCTTTTGATCTATCTTAGGAACGTGCTGAGGGGTGGTCGGCCAAGAGGAATGGCCATCGGCCAAATTGATAGCCGATCGGCAAACTTTGATGGTCGATCGGCAGACTTTGATGGTCGATCGGCCACTACTTCCGGCAAATTCTCCTTTTGCTGCAATAGAGCACTAACAGAGGCATGACAGTGTATTTGTAAGAAAATGTGTGTACAACCACACTCCTTATCATGTCGAAAGCTCAAAGGAGTGTAGAGCTCGTCTCTCGAACCATCAATCACGCATCTCAATGCATGATGGCCAAAGAGGCCGAGTTGCACAAATCAATGTCAATGAATGCACAAATAACACATAAGTGCCTTAACCTCTATCATGCATGATCAAGAGGGTCGGCGACCGAAAAATGAGGCACATTTTATCACTTCAAGTATGAAACGTCCCTCGTTTCTCGTGTTTGGATTAACACCCAATCCAAATATATGCAATGCAACTCAAGCATGCCAAACACAATGCAAACAACAAGCATGCAAATATAATGCAATGCAATAAGCATACAACAACATTTAAACCACATGCTCAATGGACTTAAACCGAATATGGACATACCTCAATCATGCCCAAAACAGTGGCCAAAACACTCTTAAAAGATGGCATGAAAGGCTAGAAAATGCATGCACATGCATTGGCCCATCAACTAGGCATAAGAGCACAACTCTCAAAAGTGCTCAAGGAGTGACAAACGTGGAAGTGTGACAACACCATAAGCTTTGAAATCATGTATGAAATGATGCCAAATCATTCAAACAACTCAAAGATAACATGCTAGAAGGCTCAAAGCTTGAAACTAACATAGGCACTTACACTACAACTATACAAGGCAAGCCCCAAAAGGCCAAGATGATCCAAAACAGTCCTAAAACATGTCAAAACAATGCTAGAAACATGCATGGAATAAAGCCAAGACAAGCTAGCATGAAGGCATGAAGCATGGAGTATACAAGGCCAATGAGGAAGGTTACACTACACCCACCAAGACCAAGCATGAGATGACTTCACCAACAAAAATCAGAGTTGTATCATGGCAAAACAACACCAAAAACACACTGATATGGCAGCCCAAATGCTTAGGCATGCATGCATACATATTGGCTCATGGACAAGGCATAGAGGCACAACTCTTAAACACAATTAAAGAGCGATAAACATGAGAATATGGCAAAGATATAAGCTCTGAAATTCCATGCCAAATGATGCCAAGGCATGCAAACATCACAAGTATAGCATGGTAGGGCCCTCAAAACTCAAGACTAGTCAAGGCATTTGCACTATAGCTATACAAAACATGAGTCATATGACCAAGACAGCCCAAAATAGTCCTAAAACAGCCCAAAATATGAATAAAATCATGCTGGAGTATAGCCAAAATAAGCTAGAATAACAGGCTAAAGAGACAAGCATGCAAGGCTAGCTAGCAAGGATTACACTACAAGTGTATAAAGCATGCAAGAGGTGAGTCCACCAATCAAGATCAGAGTTGTAACATGCCAAAATAACACCAAAAACATGTTTGAACTAAGCTAATTCAAACCACAAGAGCATGCTACTTGGTAAGGCTAACAAGGCTAGCAAAGAGGATTTACACTACAAGTGCATGAAGCATGCAACCCATGATCAAACAAGCCAAAAACAGATTTATGCCATGCTAAAATAAGCCCAAAAATAAGCTAAGAACAAGCCAACACATGCTAGAAAAAATATGCTCAATAATTAGGCCAACAAGGCATACAACCAAGACAAGAGGAGAGGGGACCACCCCCTCCCATTTTGAACTTCAAAACCACATTTTTACCACTGAAAATCCACTGGATTTCAGTGGTTAAAAGGCCAAACAAAGATGGTTTTAAAAGCTTAGGAAGTTGGTTCTAAAGGCTTTTCAAGCCAAAGAGCAAAGGGAGAGACAACCCCCTAGCCAAACAAGGAACAAACCAACACTTTTAGGGCTGAAAAACAGAGAAAAAACAAAGGTTTTTGTAGTTCAACACCATCCCAAAAACAGCCCCAAAACAATTGGAAAAAGGGTGGTGAAGTAAGTGTGCAAAACCAATACAAAATAGGAGAGTTATACTTCTTAATGCATTGCAGCAAAACAACCTCTTTCTTGGCGCAAATGACCTTCCAACAGCCCAAAAATAAGCTCCAAGGGACCTCAGCCCATAGATATGCAACTTTGATGAAGGATGCCTAGGCAAACTAGTTGTATTTCTCTACTTCTATGCACTTCTATGCACCAAAGGGCAAGAGAGAGAGGCTTTAGAGAGAGATGCAGAGATTTTGCTCTAAAAATTTTGTAGAGAGAGAGAGAGTTTAGTGAGAGAAGCTCTCAAACTTGTTCAAGAAGTTCTCCCCCTTCAAAAATATGAAATATAGGTTCATATATAGCAATTCAAGAGCTTTTGGTCAAAAATATCTAAGTTGGGACAGCTGGAGCTTGCTGGAAATAGCTGGAGGAGAAAATATCTTCAAAAAATCTGAGTTTGGGTCACTCTTGGCCGATCGGCCATCTTTGGTGCCGATCTGCTACTTGTGATGGCCAATCTGCTACTTCTTTGGCCGATCGGCACATTGTAGCCGATAGGAAATTCTGCTCTGCAGGTCCAACTTCAAACGAGCATAGCTCCTTCATATGAACTCCTTTTCAGGTCATTCTTGTGTCCAAATTGAAGCCCCGGAAGCAAGATTTTCAATGGTGCAGCCTTACATCAAAATTCCAACTGTGAAAAAAGTTATCCCTCTTTTAGTGAAGACTGCTCAATTTCGGTCCAACCGGAATAATGCCCAACTTCAACCAATCATATCTCCTCCATCCGGACTCGTCTTTAGGAGATTCTTGAGTGGAAAATGAAGCCCCAGAAGTCTTATTTCCAATGGTGGTGGCCTCATAGCTTAAATCCAAGTGTATAGACAGATAGGCCTGATTTAACGAGGACCGCTCGACTCTCTCTTAGCGATTCATACCCACCTTCTTCTTCAACTTGGTTTCTTCCCTCTCCTCCAATTTTCTTCAACTCCAAACCTCTAAACAAGGTGTTTTTGAAAGATTTTCCGAAGATTTCATCTCTCTTTCATTCATTTCCACTTTGTCCTTGCTCGGTTTACCGAAAAGCGTAACATTTATCGAAATGTGAGCCTCGGAGCTCGTGGAAGCCTTATTTAAAATATTTTGAAAGAGAGGGTTTTAAGATCTAAAATCTTTTTGGTCCAACAATGGGGTGTGAGGTTTGGATTTGACACTCTCCTTGCCAAAGAAACCGACCCTTGGCATAGCATAGCCTGCACAACTTTCATCACCAAGGAAGCCATCAGTAGCGCCCAAGTCTTAAGGTCGGTCAAAAATGGGGTGTCTACAGTTGCCCCTCTTTGACAGAACTCGAAAGTAATGAAATGACGTGAGTGATTGTTAAAGCCCAGAGACGACCCATTTTTGACAAGGCTGAAGACTTGGACAAACAAAATACAGATAAAGAAATGGTTGCGCCCGCAGGCTGCCTACGTATGCCTTTGCAAGGAATCAAACCAACGTAGTTCAAGGGCATGATGCAAAATGATATGCAATATAATGAAACAATGTAATAATATGCAATGTATTTGAATCATCAAACCACAAGCAGTGCAAAACAACACAAATATCATAAAGGGATGGAGATGCAAAATCAAACTACGTATAACATAGAAAAGGTGCCGGAGTGCTCTAACCACAATTCTCTTAGTGAATAGGTGCATGCACAGACAGAACTATGTGTTTAGCAGAAAGAATGCAAGTAATTGGGTGGCATGATATAAGTGAGGAATGATCTGCTGAGGAAAGATCACGATCCTACATGCTGAATACAACAACAAACTACGATGTAATGGATGTAGTGGATGCAATGAATAAGTCGCGCAGCCAAACCACATTTTGCCTAGAAAAGGCATAGACACAAAACAGACCACGTCTAACATAGAAAAGGTGTTGACACCCTCAGACCACAATTCTCTTAGTGGAATAGGTACGTACACATAATCACAGAACCATGCTTCAACGAAGGAAAGTATGGACGCATGCCAAACCAGGCTTAACATGGAAAGGATGCAAGCGATAGATGCTATGTACAATGCAATGTAATAGCTAAAATGCAATGTAGCTGGGAAGTGAAAGTACCTTGCAGGGGCAATTGGTGATGACTCACCTCATGCTGCTGGGGATCTTTCGCTTCTTCTCGGTTGAACCACAGTTACTACTTTTCTCCCTGGCCATGGTCACAGCTTTCCCTATTCTCCAACAGGGTGACAGACTAGGTTGGTTCAGTATCCAGAATCGAGGCGCATACCCGCTATCTCAACCTATGGGGCTGCCATACAGATTTCAAGCCGGGGATACAATCCTGGGTATTTAAACCAGACTTTAGTCTCGGAAATCCCGAACCTTTGCATTCTAGGCATGAGCCATTCGAACTCTAGTTTTCACCGGCTCAATTGATCTCTTAGGAACTCACCGCAAACACATGCAGGTGGCTATACCAGACCACCGGAAGTCGTTCGGGCATGACAAACACCAAAGGAATTGCACCTTCAGAGGATTTAAGGTCTCCTAGACCACCGGAAAAAATAGATGGTGCAATGGATGTAACAGATAGGGCAGTAAATGCAAAAGGGGTAATATACTCTAACCACGCTGGAATCGTGAGAGGAGGAAGAACAAAGAAAACCAATCAGGAGCGCGTTCCACACAACCTGAGATAAATTCCAAACACGCTGAAATCGTGTGAGGAAGGGGAGGCTCTAATCACGCTGAAATCGTGAGAAGAGGTCCAAAAACAACCGCTCAGCGGTGCACTCGACGCAATCTAAGATAAAACACACCCAAGGCCGCGCTTCACGCGTCCTAAGATAAATTCCAAACACGCTGAAATCGTGTAAGGAAAGGAACACTCTAACCATGCTGAAATCGTGAAAGGAAAGGAACACTCTAACCATGCTGAAATCGTGAAAAGAGGTCCGAAAACAACTACCCAGGTGCGCGCACAACGCAACCCGAGATAAAACCCGCCGAGGGCCGCGCTTCAGGCATCTTGAGATAAATTCCAAACACGTTGAAATCGTGTGAGGAAAGGGACACTCTAACCATGCTGAAATCGTGAGAAGAGGTTCGAAAACAACCGCCCAGGTGCGCGCACAAAGCAACCCGAGATACAACCCGCCCAAGGCTGCGCTTCACGCATCCTGAGATAAATTCCAAACATGCTGAAAACGTGTGAGGAAAGGGACACTCTAACCACACTGAAATCGTGAGAAGAGCTCCGAAAACAACCGCTCAGGTGCGCGCACAACGCAACCCGAGATACAACCCGCCCAGGGCCGCGCTTCATGCGTCCTGAGATAAATTCCAAACACGCTGAAATCGTGTGAGGAAAGGGACACTCTAACTACGCTGAAATTGTGAGAAGTGGTCCGAAAACAACCGCCCAGGTGCGTGCACAACGCAACTCGAGATACAACCCACTCAGGGTCGCGCTTCACGCATCCTGAGATAAATTCCAAACATGTTGAAAACGTGTGAGGAAAGGGACACCCTAACCACGCTGAAATCATGAGAAGAGGTCCGAAAACAACCGCAACCTGAGATATAACCCGCCCAGGGCCGGGCATCACGCGTCCTGAGATAAATTCCAAACACGCTGAAATCGTGTGAGGAAAGGGACACTCTAACCACGCTGAAATTGTGAGAAGAGGTCTGAAAAGAACCGCCCAGGTGCGCGCACAACGCAACCCGAGATACAACTCGCCCAGGGCCGCGCTTCACGCGTCCTGAGAAAGCCCCGGAGGACAACGATCCTAAATGCTGCTCAGCGTAAAAGGATAAACGATACAAGATAGCACAAGATGCAAATAAATGTAAGAAGTGCGATGATATGATACATGTTACAAGCTATGTAAAGCATGTTGTTTGGGGAATGCAAGTGAAAAGTGCATAGCAATGCAAGTGAAAAGTGCATAACAATGCAAGTGAAAAGTGCATAACAATGCAAGTAGAACAGTGCATAGCAATGCAAGTAGAACAGTGCATAACAATGTAGGTGAAATGTGCATAACAATGCAAGTGAAACATGCGTGACAACGCATGTGAAGAGTGCATAACAATGCGAGTGGAAGGGTGCATAACAATGCAAGTGGAACGTGCGTGACAACGCATGTGAAAAGTGCTTAACAATGCGGGTGGAAGGGTGCATGACAATGCAGGTGGAACGTGCGTGACAACGCATGTGAAGAGTGCATAACAATGCGGGTGGAAGGGTGCATAACAATGCAAGTGGAACGTGTATGACAACGCATGTGAAGAGTGCATAACAATGCAGGTGGAAGAGTGCATAACAATGCAAGTGGAAGGTGCATGACAACGCATGTGAAGAGTGCATAACAATGCAGGTGGAAGGGTGCATAACAACGCAAGTGGAACGTGCGTGACAACGCATGTGAAGAGTGCATAACAATGCGGGTGGAAGGGTGCAGAACAATGCAAGTAGAACGTGCGTGACAACGCATGTGAAGAGTGCATAACAATACGGGTGGAAGGGTGCATAACAATGCAAGTGCAAGAAATGTATGCTCCATGCAACATTAAGATGCGCATTTCATGCCAGGGTGAGAAGCGCACATTCTATGCAAGCAAGGTTAAAACGTGCTCCATGCAATGTTCATACTCTATGCAAAAGGAGCAACAACGTACATCCAATGTAACGTGTATATTTTATGCGACAACAAGAATAAGTACAGTACAAGATGCATTTATGCAATATGTGTGATGACATAATACATGTTACAAGCAATGTAAAGCATGATGTCTAGGGAACGCAATAAACAAACAAAGCAGCGCTTTAGAAAGCACCTCATGGGGTGAGTGGCGATGAACCGCTCTACTCTGATGGGGATCTCCCCTTGTGTTCCTCGAACTCTTACCTTGTGTTCTTCGAACTCTCACCTTGAACTCACGGTACAAAGGTCCTGAAATGCTGATAAGGGGTCTTCACGTAGAACACTCTGGATGCCCCCTTTCTTCTTGGCAATATTCACAACTTTCCCTATTCTCCAACGGGGTGACAAACTAGGTTGGTTCAGTATCTAGAATTGAGGCGCATACCCGTTACCTCAACCTATGGGGCTTCCATACAGATTTCAAGCCGGGATACACCTCTGGGTATTTAAACCAGACTTTAGTCTCAGAAATCCCGAACCTTTGCGTTCTAGGCAACGGCCATTCGAACTCTAGTTTCCACCATCGCAGTTGGTCTCCTAGGAACTCATTGCAAACACAGCCAAGATACCCCTGGTAGGGAATGATACTCAGGGAGAGCACTTTTGGTCGCCTTTCTGGCTTTGAAGCAGGCTTGAGCTTGGAGTAGAGGCACACTCATACTTCGGAGCATTGACAAGGCCTGAAAAGGTACATCCGGAATACAATCTCGGAATTTGCTAAAGTTGAAACAAACTCAGATGCCCGACATTTTCCCTCTTTTCTTTTGCTTTGCAGCCTGGAACCTATATAACTTCAGATAGGTCTTGGTTTTACTGCTCTCACTTGACCTGGGTTGAACCCTGCAGTTTTATGAAAGAACAAATCTTGTTTTGCACATTTGTGGAGAACGACACAGCACTCTGAGCATAAAACAATTCATTTTTGAAATTGAAATTGAGAGAAGAATTCTTAACTAGGTATTGAGCCTACGACTGACCACAGCCAAAACGACTCAACAAAGAGAAAGACAAGGTAAAACAACCTAAACACATCTATAGACACCCGAAACGACTCAAAACAAGAATCAAGACAAACAAAACACACACGCACAACACTCAGATGTGCACAAGGAGCCTGTTTCTTCAGGTATTGTTTCCCACACTATCTCATTTGTGATTCTCACATTACTCTGGCACTCAATCTCTATTTTTCTGAAAAAGCCATTTTCTCACTTTTTCTCTCAGCGCACATCTCTCTATTCTTCAATCTCTCTTATTTTTTATCCCTCCCCTGGGTGGTTGACGGATAAATAGGAAGTTGTGGGCTCTTGCCCCTAGCATTCTGCTAGATTCTCATTCTTTCGCTCAGAATAATAAGCTTCTCCCACAGAGGGATTGTGGTGCGGCTGGATGTGCAGTAGATCAGCAATTGACATCAGTTAACGATGCGCTAGCTCGGATGTGATCAGACCTATCCAGATGAGGGAGTGGAATATCTTGATCCATTCCAATTCGTGCTTCGCACTTAGCTTGATACCTCGCTGCTTGGAGGATGAGAGAGCTTTCAGCCATTTGTTGTTAGCTTCAGTTGTGTTTCTGGCAGGTAGAGTGCCCTTTTTGGCAAGTAGAGTGCCCTTTCTAGCAAGTATGTTGACAATGGGGAAAAGACAGAACACCTGACTCAACTGTGCCCCTAATTCATCATTTTGACCATTTTTTGTTTTGGCTTTCTACTAAAACAATTTTGACCAATATGAGAGTTAGATTAACATACTTGTTCGATTTTCTGATTCAAAATCATGCAAGTCAGGCTATGAGCACTGAAAATTTTCCTTTTTTGGGTCCAAGAAATGGTCCAATTTTTGGGAAAATGGAATAATTTTCAAGAGAAAATTAGTCAACCTCATTAAAAATTCTCAAAATTGTTTTTACAAATGGCCACTGCTCGACCAACACAGAATTTACTCTTGAGATGCACAACCTCAAATCCAAAACAATGGAAAATTGCCCCTTGTCTAAATGGCACTGCACGGCAATGGAAAGTTGCCCCTTGTTTGAATAGCACCGCAGCACACTGTAACCAGTTCTCATAGTGACAATCACAACCGAACTCTCGGATACAGAGAAGACAAAGATGGCCAGAACCATTACATGGACACAGTCGATTTAGAAGTGTTTATGGCTGGACTTCAGAATGAAGTTGCCTACGTATCCCAAAGATGGGAATCAAGCCTGACGTAGTTCCGGGTTAAGGTACACTCGGGTATTAACCTCTCCTTTTGGCGCCCTAACCTTTGCCAAGGCTACCCTTCCGGGTTTTCAACCTTGCGAGCTAGGTTTTTTTTCTTTTCTTTTCATTTCATTTCTTTTCTTTGTTCTTTTCTTTTCATTTCTTTTCATCTTTTTTTCTTTTCTTTTTCCTCACTTTTCTTTTTCTTTGCTCTAACTTTTGCCTGGGTCACCCTCCGGGTTTTCGGCCCAGCGAGCCTCTCAAGGGTAAAAGTGTCACACCCCAAACTTGCCCCTAAAATTTCGGGCATGACCTACTCAGAAACAGACACTTATCCTGCTATATAAAAATATCCGGGGCCTGAACGGAAGCGTTAATATAATAGGATAACATGCAGACACATCCATTAAGCTACTACAAACATGCCAGGACCACGACTCGGAATTAAACATCTAGTGAACATGCATCTGAGATTAAATTACATACACATTTACAAGTCCAGCCCAGAGGTTGGGCATATAACAAACATTAGATACAAGTCGACTTCAGCCCACAAAACATTAGTACAAAATGACAAAGTCTAGCAAAACTGCACTAGCATGCAAAGGGCTTCTCCAAGTGCCTGGTTGTCCTTAGGTTGACAAGAGAGAGATGATAATGATGCTAGGACTGACCTCCAAGTTGATTACCTACAGAATCAGACAAAATTACAGGGTGAGACAAGCTCAATGAATAACAGTACTTAAGCAGTTTAATAACCCACTTTAACCACAATGCATAACAGTGTATTCACAAAAATGAAATCCAAATAGTGAGTCTGATATTGTTTTACTTCCAGAACGGCCTTGGGCCTAGTATTACAGTTATAACAGAACGGCCTACTGGCCTAGAAATACAGAACAGCCTTTCGGCCCAGAAATATACTGAATAGCCTTTCGGCCCAGAATGTACAGAACAGCCTTTCGGCCCAGAAATATACTGAACAGCCTTTCGGCCCAGAACGTACAGAACAGCCTTTCAGCCCAGAAATATACAGAATGTAGTCAACCTTACATTGTCACCAGATTCCAATCAATACAAATGTTAATGTCGTGTTTAACAGAAACAGAATGGTCATAACAGATATTAACGGTAAATAAATGTACATTCCGTATACTATTACTCACAGGGTTGTTGCGGAGCGGTGGTTCCTCCTGTGGTGTGTCCTACACACATAGATAACATATATTAGTTTCTTTCTTCTTTTAACCATTTCTTGCATTTTTACATTTCAATTGCATGCACAATCATAAGCAGGTATCAAACACAAATTCCGAAAAGAGCTGAGGGTTAAGCACGTAAAACGGAGCGAACGGGATTTCTGACCTGGGCCACACGTGCGGCCATACCCTCCACTCGTGCGGACATGTACCGCACGTGCGGTCCCCCTCCACCGCTCGTGCGGCCAAAAACAGTATGCTTCTCCAATTTTTTTTCCTCTTCTCCGCACGTGCGGCCACGACCTCCGCACGTGCGGTCTGGCCCCTGTTTGGCAGTCCGAAAATCATACAAAATCCCCTTCTTTGGTGATCATCCAAGAGGTCCAAAATAGCTTCTTTACATACCAAAACATGGTTAAAAAATTATGTAAACGAGAATACAAACACAACCACTTGAACATGAAGTTGATCTACATCAATTGTTCACCACCACAATCTATTTCTATCACATATACATACATACATATATAGCCATATGTTTACATAAATGTCAACATGATAATTCAAGAGATAAGTTATAGATTTCCTCTTAGGTGACCCATATTAAGTTAGAATCATCAAATAGTAGCATTATTTGTACCAATAGATCAACACACCCATCCAACTCTCCCTTACAACTCTAGGTTACACCATATCAAGCAATTCATTCTCCAAAGTAAAAAGAAAGGATGGAATTAGGGAAATTGAACTTACCTTAAGTTTCACTCCTTAAATGCCCCCTCAAATTTTCAATTCTCTACCTTCTAGATGATCTTGTCTTTCCCCACTTCTCAAAACCCTTCTCTAGTTCTTCCTCCAGGAGAAAATCATGGAGCTTCTAAGTCAAAGGTGATCCAAAAACTTGATATATATGGAGAGATATTTATATAAGGGTGAATAAGACAAAAATTTAATCGTTTAAGCATCCCAAATTGAAATTCCACAGAAAATCCCATTATAGCTTAAAAATCATGCAGATTTCAAATATCAAATCAATTTCAGAAAATTAAGTCCCTAAGGCGTCCAATTTCAGATTCAAATAGTTTAAGTGCAACAGATAATTTCCTTATTCAACAGATAGGAACTCATATTTCCAAGTTTCACTTAATTCAACGTAATTTCACACAGAATTTCACAATAAGCATTCAAAAGCACAGAATAGAGGACCGAAAAGATACCAGAATCATGTACGCGGGTCGGGTTATTACAAAAAGTGTAGCTTTGTCCATGTTGATCGGTTTGAGATCTCGAAGCGATCTGAATCCAGGAGAATGGCTGTTGTTTGCTGATGATGTAGAAGTCCATCCAATGGGGGCTGAAGTTGCCCCTAGTGTTGTGGATAGGAACTCGGTTGTCCTTCAGCAATACTTTCTTCTTCCAGCTACTGGAATTTGGCTTTCTTGCCAGTCTTCATTGGTTTGCAGAATGATCCATCTTTGGCTTTTCGAGCGTATCTAACATTTTTGTCCCTAGTTCGAGGGGTGCTTCTAATCTAGCTTCGTAAGCTTCCTTTGATGACATCTGATCTTCTTGATCTGCCTTTTCTTGCCCCTAGTTCGAGGGTTGCTTCTGATCTGGCCATACAACCCTCACATCGTGGTTGACCGTTGAACATTCTGAATCCAAGTTCAAGGTTTGAAAGCAAGGGGTCAAGTCTTGAGGCTGAGAGCGATCCTAGGTTGCACAATCTCAAGAGCGATTCCACACAGGTCTTCGCGGGACCACGCAAAATATTTTTTTTGAAATCTTTTAAGAAAGCGACTAATCGCTCGCGTCGAAGACAATGTAGAACTAATCTGGATCAAGCCAGGATCCTTCTCAGTACTCACATTAACAAGCATGACCTCATTCATTAAGGGCTTAGCAAGCCTCTCTTCCTCTCAATTGATCAAATTTTTGCAAATCCCGAGGAATTCCTTCCTTTTTGTTTTCATCACAGTGTTTGAAAAGTTTTGAAAAACTTAGGTCAAAGCAATGATTTCAAGGCACAGAAAAGTAGGTGAAAAACTCTATCGTTTCATTTAGATCTTCTGGCCCAACTGGCTCAAGGTAGAAACAAACACAAAAGTGAGAGCGAAAATCACTGCTGTTTCATTCAAATCTTCTGGTGCAACTGGCTCCATGGCAGAAACAGACTCAAAAGAAAGCGAAAAGACAAACACAAACAAGATAGTGATGTCCAAGGTAACACCCCCGGAATCACCCGACTCCTACACAAAACAGGACTGACTCGATACAACAAGACAGACCCGAATGACTCAGGACAAAAAAAAACTGACTCAATACAACACAACAAGACTGACTCAATACCCAAGTCAAAAAGTACAAAAACTAACATTCGCAAATTGCTTAAAATAGTGCGTGTCATCCCCAAATCTGGAGTAAACTGAGTGCCATCCGCAGGTGGTTCATCCCCCGATCACATAGTCACATTATCCCCCAAGTTCACAGACCCCGTGCCGATAGACTTTGCCGGACTTGGTGCGATGATGACCTCTTTATCAATCAGATCTTGTATTTCGTGATGAAGATGAAAACACATGTCAGTGTCATGGCCGGCTTGTTGATGAAAGGCACAATACTTGGTCGGATCATGGGAGGCAGGAAGTTTATTCGAGAGAGGCCGAGGCTCAAGGGGTTTGAGATGGCCCTGTCCAATAAGGATTTGGAAAGCTTTGGACAAAGTCATGTAGAGGGCATAGAAGACCCTCTGACCTCGGGGTTGGTACTTCGAGGCTTGTGGAGTTTTGCTGGATGCACTAGCAAAGGGATTGATATGCACTGACTGGGTTTGCTGATCTCTTCCGAGCACGGGATTAGAGCTGAAAGGAACGTTTCTGGTGCAACGGCCCTTCTCCCGGCTTGCCCCTTGATTCAAACTGCTCTCATTTTGAGTGGCGAAAGTGTCATCCACAATCTTTGCAACAACTGAGAGAACTTGCTGTTTGTTTAGCCCTTCTGCTTTCAAAGCCTCCACAGCCCACAGAAGGTGTTCATGAGGATCAATGCCTGCCCCTACCTTGTTCTTACCACTTGCCTTAGCTTGGCCAAAGGATTGGGTCGCTATATCAGAGCGAAGCCCCATTGTTGTTGACATGCCAACACCGAGATCTGAGATGGCTTCAGGTTGGCCCTTTTCAGTTGCAGCTTGCCCCAAGATCGAGGAGCCTTTTGGATTGAAACTTCTAGCCTGTGATGTAGTCAACAATGGAGCCAAAATTCCAAAGGCTAAATCTGCCACAGTTCTCTGAAGATCTCCAATCATGCTTCCCAACTCAGAAGTAGTGGGTTCATGGGTTTGAGATGATTGTGGTTCAAGTGCATCCATCATGCATAAGTCCATGCTTTCTGGAACGAACACCTCAGGCTTGGGTAAGTGGGCTGGGGTGATGTATATGCTGGGGTTGTAGTCAGATGGCAATATATGGATCTGATTGAGATGCAGAGATGACGGGTTAGTACTGGCCCGAGGTCCTTTAGATGGAGGTATGGTCTCTTCGTCAATAAGATCCTGAATCTTATGATGGAGGCGGATGCAACGGTTCGTATCATGACCATGTTGTTAATGATAGGCACAGTATTTAGCTGGGTCATATCTTGGTGGAAAAGGATTTGGAAGGGGTTGAGGTTCTAAGAGCTCTAGGTACGCTTCCTCTCGCAGCATTTCCAAAGCTTGAGAGAGACTCATGTAAAGAGGATGGAATTTTCGGGCTTGGGGCCGAGTTGAAGTGGCTGGTTTTTGGCCATTGAGGGAAGTGGTGATAGAGTCTACTTCTGAGCATTTCATAGCTGTGCTACCTTCAGTAGTAGCATTGGAATTGCGAGCAACATTCCTCTTCAAAGGCTCATTATCTTCTACAAAGATCCCTTGTCGGATGGCATCCTCGATTTGAACCCCCATTCCATGAAGGTTTGGAAAGGTAAACAGTGGCAGAACGATCATCTTCTGTAGCAACTTGCCATGCAGATTTCGAACAATCATCCTGATCTGATCCTTGTCGGAAGGCCTTGTAGTCACCATTGAGGCCTTTGCTCTCTATCTCGTCATGAACTCTGAAAAACCCTCATTTGGCTCTTAGCGTGTGACTTTGAGATCACAAGTTGTGACCTCGATCTATGTGTTGTAGGAGTATTGAGCAATAAAGGCCTCAGCCAGCTCTTCCCAGTTCTGTTTCACAGAGTCCTCTAATTTCGATACCAGATTGCGGCTATCCCAGACATGGTTCTGTCAAAGAGAGACAACTTCTGGGATGTGGTCAAACCCATTGGCCTCAAGATATCAGAAAATAGGTGGAGGTGCACCATTGGGTCTCCAGAGCCATCGAAGCAGTCGATACGCGGCATTTTAAAATGCTCCGGTAAGGCAACTGCAGATTCAGTATACCCGTCCTCTAAATCCGGGATGGAGTTCACTCCTTGTGCTTGTTTGAATAATTTCTCCAATTTATTGACCTTAGTGCAGTTGGGTCAACCTCAAATCCAAAAGGAGCTTCAGCTTGATAGACAAGAGCTTAAGAGACTTGCTCTGGGATTGGCTCCGCCGGATTACCCTGAGTCTATTGGAAATTAGCAGTATAGGCAGTGGCTCCGAGTGTCGAGTTACCCGTGGGAGGTGTATGAGATGTGGATGCCGCAGCCTGCTGTGGCTGTCGTTGTTGTAGCTGGGTTATCACTTTGGCCTGACGAGCCGTGACTTCAGCCTGACGAGCCATGACTTCAGCCTGACGGACTGCGTCCTGCTGCAATGCCTCGATTGTTTGTTGCAGGTACCGCATCTGTTCTTCCATACTGGCTGGGTGATACTGAGCCATGAGAATGGGTGATTGATCTCGTGCTGAGCCGAATACAAACAACTGTTCCCAGACCAGACTAGACCCGGGTGAACTGAGGTGTGACTGCTGTAGAAACTGTACTGGTGAATTCTACCTGAACCTCCTTCGTCTTGTAACCGATGGGGGTGAGGCAAACACAGGTTGCTTCTAAACCAATTCTGACCTAACAAAGTCTATCAATACAAGTCCAGTGTACCCAGGAGATATTGGAGCCTTCTGAAGCTATGGTTCCAAGGCTACCTTGCAAAAGAGAAAACAGACAGCATCTCAGCCTGATTTCACAAGAACGGATATGAGCATAGCTAAATGACTGTGCTCTCTACTGAATTCTGCCCAAAATTCTGCCTGTAAATTGATACCCTCAGGCCGATACTCAGACCTGCAAACTGATACATGCATTATTGTAGAGGCACACTCTAAAAGCATATAGCAAGCAAGTAAGAGCCAAAACACCCCTATGGAGGGGTGGGGTTTCCCTGTCCTATCTTGTCAGGAGTTAGGGTTTCACTACGCACACAGCGGTTTCAAACAACCTACAATCGGGTAAGCAACCTGTCCTAGTTTGGAATAGTCACTATGGATTCCGATATGCACTAGGTCGAATGGTCAAAAAGGGTGCCTCGGTAAAAACTGAGGTTTGTGTTCCCGTCGTGGCAGAGCCCGCAATCGATCAGCCTTTTGGCACACTTCTCAAAGCGAGCCTCTGGCAAACCGTTCAGGAATAACATACGGCAAACACGGTGTCCTAGGCGCACCAATGCAAATGCAATGCAAAGAAACACATAAGTGTAAACAAAACAACATATCATGAGTTCGAGTCAAGTTCTCTAAATCCCCAGCAGAGTCGCCAGAAACTGTAGACCGTGCGGAACTCCGCTCCGCGCACGAGGGCGCGAATCGTGGTTCTTAGCTACTACAGTTCGGACTCGTGTCACGGTTCTGAATCTAATCTCACAAAGTGCAATGTAAGACTGATAAATCACTAACGAGTCCAAATCCGGCAAATCGTTTTGGAAAATCGATTTTAATCAAAAAGTACCAAACATGGACTGCTTTGCCAGATTTCAGAGTCGCCACCTAAATATTTTGTTTTGGGAAAATTTAGGAAACCCTGACTCGTGCCTAAGGCCACGTGTCCGTCATCACCAAAGTTGCCTTGACTCGAGAACTTGGGTACGAGAGGAGAAGGTCATGCAATGAGCACCACCGCTCGCCCGATCAAAGAATCGACCTTTACTAACATGATATTTTGTTTTTGAAAACACATGTGTTCTTATTCCGATTCATTAGCTAGCTTTACTACGTGATGCGCACAGCATACAAGTATAGACTAGGTTGCCTAAATTGGAGCAAAATATCTCATGTTTGTTTGAAAATGGTTTGAAGGTGCTACTCGCAAGTAGGCTAAGACGTGGATTTTGCCACCCTCAAGTGGGCTTAGAAAACAAGATTTTGCCACTTCGCAAAGTGGGCTTAAAACTCGCATTTCGATGAATTGTTCCAATTCAAGCAATCCAACCTTCATCCACCGGCATTCAGGCAGTTAAACACTTAAGTAGTTAGCCTCATGGCAAGCATGCTATACATGGCAACGTACACATCTCATGCAGTATGCTAAAGCGTAAACACTCACAGTGTACTCCGAGCCAAAAAAGAAAGTAGTTAGTAATCAATGCATGATCCTAGCTATGTTCAGATTGCTAATGCAACACATGCAAAACGTACTAAAAATAGGCTCGGCTATTCTAAGATGGCATATGAAATGCAACTTGATAACATGCTGTTGAACACGTATTCAAGTAAATGTATTGAAATACAATGCGGTTTGTATGATGCGCCGAGCCCGGAGCATGCAAGACAGATTGATGAATGCAAACATGCAAGCATAAGGATGCTAATCAAAATATAACCTAGAACTAACCATCGTAAGCGGTTAAGTAAAAGGGAGAAAAACGTGGGGTTGGAAGACATTCACGCACACTTATTACAAAATTTGCCCTTTCGACGGAGGGTCCAAATAAAGCAACTAACTAGCTACGCTAAGCTAATTAATTACAAACCGAAACTGACTAACTAACAAGCTAATTAATTATTATAATCCAAATTGAAACAAATAGCTATGCTAAGCTAATAAAAATATTACAAAACAAATCAAATGACTAGTTTACACGAACTAATCATAAATAAAGAAATGGCCTCGCGGGCAAGGAAGAGATGCATGCTCGGTCGGCTTTGCTCGAAAATCCACTACCGTGCCTCATGTTGCCTCTGTTTGCACACTTCTGTACTTCTGAAAATTGTGCCAATTTCCAATATGCTTTTGATCCATCTTAGGAACGTGCTGAGGGGTGGTCGGCCAAGAGGAATGGCCATCGGCCAAATTGATAGCCGATCGGCAGACTTTGATGGTCGATCGGCCACTACTTCCGGCAAATTCTCCTTTTGCTGCAATAGAGCACTAACAGAGGCATGACAGTGTATTTGTAAGAAAATGTGTGTACAACCACACTCCTTATCATGTCTAAAGCTCAAAGGAGTGTAGAGCTCGGCTCTCAAGCCATCAATCACGCATCTCAATGCATAATGGCCAAAGAGGCCGAGTTGCACAAATCAATGTCAATGAATGCACAAATAACACATAAGTGCCTTAACCTCTATCATGCATGATCAAGAGGGTCGGCGATCGAAAAATGAGGCATGTTTCATCACTTCAAGTATGAAATGTCTCTCGTTTCTCGTGTTTGGATTAACACCCAATCCAAACATGCAATGCAACTCAAGCATGCCAAACACAATGCAAACAACAAGCATGCAAATATAATGCAATGCAACAAGCATGCAACAACATTCAAACCACATGCTCAATGGACTTAAACCGAATATGGACATACCTCAATCATGCCCAAAACAGTGGCCAAAACACTCTTAAAAGATGGCATGAAAGGCTAGAAAATGCATGCACATGCATTGGCCCATCAACTAGGCATAAGAGCACAACTCTCAAAAGTGCTCAAGTAGTGACAAACGTGGAAGTGTGACAACACCATAAGCTCTGAAATCATGTATGAAATAATGCCAAATCATTCAAACAGCTCAAAGCTTGAAACTAACATAGGCACTTGCACTACAACTATACAAGGCAAGCCCCAAAAGGCCAAGATGATCCCAAACAGTCCTAAAACATGTCAAAACAATGCTAGAAACATGCATGGAATAGAGCCAAGACAAGCTAGCATGAAGGCATGAAGCATGGAGTATACAAGGCCAATGAGGAAGGTTACACTACACCCACCAAGACCAAGCATGAGATGAATTCACCAACAAAAATCACAGTTGTATCATGGCAAAACAACACCAAAAACACACTGATATGGCAGCCCAAATGCTTAGGCATGCATGCATACATATTGGCTCATGGACAAGGCATAGAGGCACAACTCTTAAACACAATTAAAGAGCGATAAACATGAGAATATGGCAAAGATATAAGCTCTAAAATTCCATGCCAAATGATGCCAAGGTATGCAAACATCACAAGTATAGCATGGTAGGGCCCTCAAAACTCAAGACTAGTCAAGGCATTTGCACTATAGCTATACAAAACATGAGTCATATGACCAAGACAGCCCAAAATAGTCCTAAAACAGTCCAAAATATGAATAAAATCATGCTGGAGTATAGCCAAAATGAGCTAGAATAACAGGCTAAAGAGACAAGCATGCAAGGCTAGCTAGCAAGGATTACACTACAAGTATATAAAGCATGCAAGAGGTGAGTCCACCAATCAAGATCAGAGTTGTAACATGCCAAAATAACACCAAAAACATGTTTGAACTAAGCTAATTCAAACCACAAGAGCATGCTACTTGGTAAGGCTAACAAGGCTAGCAAAGAGGATTTACACTACAAGTGCATGAAGCATGTAACCCATGATCAAACAAGCCAAAAACAGAGTTATGCCATGCTGAAATAAGCCGAGAAATAAGCCGAAAATAAGGCTAAGAACAAGCCAACATATGCTAGAAAAAACATGCTCAATAATTAGGCCAACAAGGCGTACAACCAAAACAAGAGGAGAGGGGACCACCCCCTCCCATTTTGAACCTCAAAAGCACATTTTTATAACTGAAAATCCACTGGATTTCAGTGGTTAAAAGGCCAAACAAAGATGGTTTTAAAAGCTTAGGAAGTTGGCTCTAAAGGCTTTACAAGCCAAAGAGCAAAGGGAGAGACAACCCCCTAGCCAAACAAGGAACAAACCAACACTTTTAGGACTGAAAAATAGAGGAAAAGTAGAGTTTTTTGTAGTTCAACACCACCCCAAAAACAGCCCCAAAACAGTGGAAAAAGGGTGGTGAAGCAAGTGTGCAAAACCAATACAAAAGAGGAGAGTTATACCTCTTAATGCATAGTAGCAAAATAGGCTCTTTCTTGGCTCAAATGACCTTCCAACAGCCCAAAAATAAGCTCCAAGGGACCTCAACCCATAGATATGCAACTTTGATGAAGGATGCCTAGGCAAACTAGTTGTATTTCTCTACTTCTATGCACTTCTATGCACCAAAGGGCAAGAGAGAGAGGCTTCAGAGAGAGAGGCAGAGATTTTGCTTTGAAAATTTTGTAGAGAGAGAGGGAGTTTAGTGAGAGAAGCTCTAAAACTTGTTCAAGAAGTTCTCCCCCTTCAAAAATATGAAATATAGGTTCATATATAGCAATTCAAGAGCTTTTGGTCGAAAATATCTAAGTTGGGACAACTGGAGCTTGCTGGAAACAGCTGGAGGAGAAAATATCTTCAAAAAATCTGAGTTTGGGTCACTGTTGGCCGATCGGCCATCTTTGGTGCCGATCTGCTACTTGTGATGGCCAATCTGCTACTTTTTTGGCTGATCGGCACATTTGTAGCCGATAGGAAATTCTGCTCTACAAGTCCAACTTCAAACGGGCATAACTCCTTCATATAAACTCCTTTTCAAATCATTATTGTGTCCAAATTGGAGCCCCAGAAGTAATATTTCCAATGGTGTCAACCTTGCATCAAAATTCCAACTGTGAAAAAAGTTATGCCTCTTTTAGTGAAGACTGCTTAGTTTCGGTCCAACTGGAATAATGCCCAACTTCAACCAATCATATCTCCTCCATCCGGACTCGTCTTTAGGAGATTCTTGAGTGAAAAATGAAGCCCCGGAAGTATTATTTCCAACGGTGGTGGCCTCATAGCTTAAATCCAAGTATATAGACAGATAGGCCTGATTTAGCGAGGACCACTCGACTCTCTCTTAACGTTTCATACCCACCTTCTTCTTCAACTTGGTTTCTTCCCTCTCCTCCAATTTTCTTCAACTCCAAACCCCTAAACAAGGTGTTTTTGAAAGATTTTCCAAAGACTTCATTTCTCTTTCATTCATTTCCACTTTGTCCTTGCTCGATTTTCCAAAAAACGCAACATTTAACGAAATGTGAGCCTCGGAGCATCGCGGAAACCTTATTTGAAATATTTTGAAAGAGAGGGTTTTAAGATCTAAAATCTTTTTGGTCCAACAATGGGGTGTGAGGTTTGGATTTGACGCTCTCCTTGCCAAAGAAACCGACCCTTTGCATAGCATAGCCTGCACAACTTTCATCACCAAGGAAGCCATTAGTAGCGCCCAAGTCTTAAGGTCGGTCAAAAATGGGGTGTCTACACACCCCCAAGGGACTTTACTATTATAGGGTAATGCCCTTTGGGCTGAAGAATGTGAGAGCGATATACTAGAGGTTGGTTACCAAGATGTTCAAACACTTAATCAGGAAGACTGTGAAAATCTACATTGACGACATGGTTGTCAAGAGTAAAGAGCCAGAAGATTATCTGGCTGACCTAAAGTGAGTCTTTGAAATATTGAAGGCATATCGGCTTGGGTTGAATGCCTTAAAGTGTGCATTTGGGGTAGGATCTGGTAAGTTCCTAGGGTACTTCATAACCAGGAGAGGAATTGAGGCGAGCCCAGATCAAATCATGGCCATCTTTGATTTGAAGAGCCTAACAATAGCGAAGGGAGTCCAAATTTTGACCAGCAAGACAATAGCCCTGAACAAATTCATTAGCCAAAGTTCAAATAAATGTAAGCCATTCTTTCAGTTGTTAAAGATATCCACATACTTTCTGTGGATAGACGAGTGCGAAGTCGCCTTGGTCGACTTGAAAAGGTACCTGACAATAGCATCGATACTATCGAACTCGGTACCAAGAGAAGAGATGTTTTTATACTTAACAGTTTCAAACCACGCTATTAGTGCCGTGGTAATCCGAGAGGAAGGAGAAGAACAAAGGGTAGTAGTGTATTATGTCAGCAAGACCCTGGCTAGTGTAGAAACCAAGTACCTGTCCTTGGAAAAATTAACACTTGCTTTGGTAATGGCTTCAAAGAAACTAAACCATTACTTGCAAGCTCACAATATTGTGGTGCTTACAGAGCACCCGTTGAAGTCTTTGTTGCAACAATGAGATCTGACAGGCAGAGTAGTGCGATGGGCACTAGTTCTAGGTCTGTATGACTTAGAATTCAGGCCAGGAACAACGATAAAGGGTCAAGTTCTGGCCGACTTTGTGGCAAAGTTCACTCCAGGCACGACTCCGAGGTAAGCACCGTTGAACCTCGGCCTCGGATGCCCAAGAGAGAAAAAAGAAAATCAATTGGGGCCATGAAACACTACATCGGGAAAACAGAAAAAGGGCGAAGAAAAGTTAAAACCCTGCGATATTTATATCAACAATTCCTTCCATTTCTTTGTCGATGACAGTTCAAATTGACAAAGAGTGGGGGCAGGAGTAGTTTTGGTTTCGCCGAATGGGCAAATGATAGAATAGTCTATCCAGTTGGGGTTCAAGGCCTTCAACAACAAAACAGAATATGAAGCACTAATTGCTGGACTGAAACTAGCAGTAACTATGGAAGCTGACGAGGTGGTAGTTTTCTGCGACTCCCAACTAATTGTAAATCAAGCGACGAACGAGTACACAGCCCAAGATGAGATAATGGTGGCCTACATGAAGGAGGTCATTCAGTTACTTACTCAATTCGAAAGCTGCCAGTAGCGGCAAGTAAGTTGAGATGACAATACTCATGCTAACACCCTAGCAAACCTGGCTATTGCTATAAAGTCTGGCGAGCCAATGATAATCATGATGGATTACCTATCTGGCCCAAGTACTAAACCTCTGATAACGGAGTATGAAACAATGTGTGTAGAGTTAGGTCCAAGTTGGATGGATGCCAAAGTTATGTCCCTAAGAGATGACAAGCTCCCAGAAGATAAAAGAGAAGCCCACAAGATCAAACTGAAATCGGCCAGGTTTTATCTATCAGCAGAAGGCCATCTGTACAAGAAATTTTTTATTGGACCTCCACTGCGATGTGTACACCCATCCCAAGTAGAGGAATTTTTGTACGAGATCCATGAGGGAGTATACGGAAGCCATGCAGAGGGCATATCACTTGCTCACAGGGCTATATTGCAGGGATACTGGTGGCCTTACATGCAGAAAGATGCCAAAGCCTATGTAACGAAGTGCGAAAAGTGTCAAATGTTTGCACCTTTGATACACCAGCCTGCTGGAGATTTAAATCTAGTATCCAGTCTTTGGCCATTTGCCTAGTAGGGCATGGATCTTGTTGGACAATTGCCTCAGGCAACTGGACAAAGGAAGTTCTTGCTTGTGGCAACTGATTATTTTACAAAGTGGGTAGAGGCTGAACCCCTTACCAAAATCTGAGATGTGGATACAAAAAAATTCATTTGGAAGAACGGAATCACCAGATTTAGAATCCCAAGAGCCATAGTGGCAGATAATGGCACTCAATTCGATAGCAAGTTGATCAAGAACTTCTATGCGAAATACAAGATCAAGAACTATTACTTTACTCTTAACTTCCCCCAGAGCAATGGATAGGCAGAGTCATCGAACAAAACTATCTTGGATGGAATCAAGAAAAGGCTGGAAGCTACTAAGGGCAAGTGGGTAGAGGAACAACCCAATGTCCTATGGGCATATCGGACTACGTCGAGAAGATCTATTGGTGAGTCTCCTTTTGCTATGGCTTATGGTACAGAGACTGTCATTCCACTAGAGATTGGAATTCCTGGAATCAGAACCCAGGGAGTGGAGAATGGAACAAATGAGGTATTCCTTGCCCCGAGATCTTGACCTTATTAAAGAGAGAAAAGAAAGAGCAGCAATTCGACTGGGGGCATACCAACAACAACTTGCTAGAGCATACAACAAGAAGGTTAATCATAGGGAGTTTTGGATAGGAGACCTCATCATAAGGAAGGTCGTTGGTAACAAGAAGGATCCTAGGGAGG